>JAPYZA010003906.1:0-14303 GCA_030522685.1 Eupelmus azureus | reverse complement strand
ATTTTTCTTAGGTTGGTAAAATTTGCTATTTGTTAAAGTTTAAATAAATAATCTTTACCATCTTATTGAAGAAATTATGAATTTTTAATTTTAACTTTAATATTTTTAGCTTGTCAATATTTCAGAAAAACAGTGTCCTCATATTTGGAGTTACAAGATTTTTTAATAAATCCTACCTTTTTTATTATTATTTTTTTCATCATATTCCTCTGAGAGTAAATTAAAGTAAATATTTTTATAAAAGAATGTAATAAAAATTTAGTTTGGTATTGTAGCCTGAAATGCTTCAAGTAATTCTCAAACCGTCCAAATAGAAGTATCTTATTTGACTTTAAATGAAAATTTTGCCAATACACAAAAATTCGACACAGTGGAATTTATTTGACGTAGCAATTTTTTTTCATCCAGTATTGCCATGCGATACAATCCTACGTCATACTGTATTTAAAACTTTATTAATAAATTTCTATAAAGTTAAAAGTTAAAAACTGCATGTCACAGAAATACACTGCACAACGAAACTCTAAATGAAAAAACTGCGATGTCAAATGAATCCCATTGTACCGGCCAGCATCACTAGTACATTAGTATTTTCCAACTAAATTCCGCTAAACGCGATTTCCATTAGTTACCATTACAAATCCTAAGCATCAAAGTTAATCCCAAAAACTTTTAACTCCCAATCTCTCCCTAACAAACTTGCCCGAAAATCCGAAAAACCAATCACCAATTAAAACTTTTCTCGCATCGGAAAATCCCCTCCAGCTTTCCCCAACCCTCTCCTGCATCCTCCCAGCGCATCACAGCAGCTTCGAACCCAAGCTCCCGTAGATGGACCGATTCGTCCGATATATCGGCCAGGTCGATCGCTCGGCTTTTTCTTATCCTCCACCGGCACGCCTAGAAGCTGTTTACCCTGCGCGCCAACTGGGACATCGCGCGCGACTTCTATAAATTTTCGCGCGTTATCGCAGCTCTGACACGAGGCGTTTGCGCGCATACATCTTAGATACAGAGCGGATCGAAAGCCGCTGCTGTTCTGCATTTTGCTCTCGGTTTTCTCTCCGCGCACCGGAGGACCTTGGAGAGATAAGTTCGAGAGCGAGTTTTCTTCGTAATTAGGCAGTCGCTCGGAAGTTTATTGTTTTAAAAGTGGGAGGTGGGCAGATTGCGGCCGGTATATAGTCGATGTCGCGGAGCTCTGAGTGACGAGGATTTGCCGTCCTTGGGGGGGATATAGCTTTTTTGCGATTCAGCGGGAAAAAGAAGGAATGGACGGATCGATGCTTTGGCTGTCTCGGACTTTGTTGTACACGCAAAAAATTGTCACGAGGAATGATAAATGTCTAGAAAAATAATACGTTGAAAAGTAATTATTAACTGTAGTATCTCTTTTTGGTTCCTAGGTATTTTTAACAATTTATCAATAGCAAATTTGTACGAAAAATTCAGTGTAATCATTCAACTGCGCAAGTATTCAGAAAATTCAGACAGATAATAACGGAGAATCCAGCGTGCTCTTATCTAAGCCTTTTTCGGATGATAAATAGTTTTGAATGTAGGTCGAGCTGGGCGCGGGCATTTTTTGCGCGTATCAGGGCCCCTTGATGAGAGTGCTAATTAAGGCTACGAGTCTAAACGGTGATTGCCATTTTAATTTCTGTAATCGATGTTTTGTCGTAGCGTCTAGCCCCTATTATGAAACTCATGAAAAAAAATACAATTTGTCGGAAACAGAAATGCGTAGATATAATGCGTTGTGTTTTACACTAGAAACTTTTTTGACGTTTCCAAGGGGAAGCAAAAAGTTCGATTTTTTTTTTCAAAGCTCGACTGCAGTTTAACGTACAAAGAAATAATAAAATTTTATTTGACAGTTATAATAGCAATAAAATTGTTTATGACTCCGTCCAATACAATGTTCTTCATGATCCATACGAGGAATGGCATTTTTGTATGCAGGGTGTAAATTCTTAAAATCGAACTCGCGTAATACGAAGTTATAAAAAATGTCGTTTTAACCTTGGGCTACAAAGTGCATGAAAACGCGTTTCCTCAAAAAATGAACA
This sequence comes from Eupelmus azureus, assembly GCA_030522685.1. Classification (NCBI taxonomy): domain Eukaryota; kingdom Metazoa; phylum Arthropoda; class Insecta; order Hymenoptera; family Eupelmidae; genus Eupelmus; species Eupelmus azureus. Next base: position 12,234 of record JAPYZA010003906.1, on the reverse strand, counting down.
ATTTACTTTGCGAACGTTAGAAATGTATTAATTGTAAAAGTAAGTGGACTGTCACTAGCTGTTTTTTACTCTAATTCATTTCTTTAATGACACTGTTAATTATCTTTTCTTCAACTTGTTCTACGTAGTAATTATTTCCACGTTCAAAAGCGAAAAATCCATTTACTAATTTCACAATTAATAGAAGTACTTTACTCTCCTTAATCACATTACGACTAATAATTAAATAAAGGTCAAAATTATATATATAGTTTTAGATTTATCTCTATCATAAATTAAATACTTCTCCCATCATCTTAATTTCTAATTTCATGTAATTAGATTAATATCTAATCAACATATTCAATCATACATTTCGCTACGCTCACATCCAATTACACTTTATTCCTCGCCACCAAACAAAATAACTTCGCAAACTCAATTTAATAAAAAAAAAATCCCCGAAAAAATCTCCTCGGCTTAAAGGAAATGAGCCTTACCAGAAGAATGCATCACAGCGAGGAACTTTAAGGGAAGAGACACACAGAGGCGCGACATCAAAAAGGGAGAGTCCGACGTGTAGAGCGGGTCGATTGGGCCGCCGCCGTTTCCTTCGACGAGGTAGCAAGTGTGCGTGCCTATGTACAAGGGAGACAGACACGCGCGCGCCGGCGGGAAAAATTGGGGTGCTTTATGTCTCGTGTAATATTTTCCTGGCGGGCTCAAGCCGGCAAATTAGGTTAAGCAAAGTCGGAAAATCAATAATGAAAAATGCGAGTTTAGATTCGCTGTTGTGGGAAGTGTCGTTTGCTGACGTAGGAATTTTATCGATGTTTATCGGGATTTGACAAAAAAGAGAGATTATTATTGTTATCAGTCTTATTTTAGCCATAAACGTTTTTGCAATTTAGTATATTATGAAAATAAATTTTTGTTGTATCTGTAATTTAATATAAAAATCTTGTTTAACCTGTCACAATCACATTTATAAATGGTTTTTCAATTCCCATTTAGCATAATTACTCCTGGCTTCGACTTTTAAAACCCAAACCCAAACCGGCACTCGATATATGCTAATCCTCCCTCGCCGCTTCCCATAAACCACAAAAAAAACCTCCAATCCATCGATTCCCATACTTCTCCCTCTGCCGCATCTCCGCTCCGACAATATTTCCCGCGTTAAACTCGGCGCGCGCCGTCGCGATGTCACTTCCCCCCTTAAGCTCCTTAAAACAGAAAACAATGAAAATCCACTACACCGCGCGCGCAAAAATTCATAAAGCCCCCAGAGAAATGTTTGAGCCACAAATAATCCGGAAACTCCCCTACGCGCCGACACGCGCACGTCCAAGATATATAGCAAAAAAAGAGCCGAGAGAAGACCAAGAGAAGAAAAGCAGCTCCCAGCATCGATTTCCCGGCGCGTATATAACCTGCGGCGGGGCGCAAACATAAAAGGCGCGTGAAACTCGTTATCTTAGTGGGTTAAACAATAATGCCATTATATATACCCAGCGCGCGCGTAGTAAAACGTATAGGCAGAGCAGCGCCGTCTTATAACCGGAGATGAGCTCGCAGGAGGGGGGGATTTTTTTCGTTGATAGAATTGCCCCACGTGGAAAGAAAAATCGTCTTCCGGTGGGCCGGATTTTCGGCCGGCGGAGGCTCCCTAACCGAGATTGAGGCGGCTTTTCCATTTGAAAGGAATGGCTTTTTCTTCTCGGCCAGGCCGCCGCGAGTCGTCTCATTACGCTTTATTCATTTTATCACCGCTCGCGGAATTACCTTCGGCTATCTCGGCTTCTTTTCTGCTTCTGCCTTTGGTTTATCGCGACGACGGGAAATGCTTTTTATTTACAGTTTAAAGGACTTTTGTGTAGGCGAGGGTCGAGAGAGTGAATTTTTGCGTCTGCTTCCGCCTCATTTTTTTTAACGAGCTCTTATTGTTCGAGATGAATATAAGCTATTAGCGAGCTTTATTTTTCTCGTTTAAGGGAGAGGCGAGAGGGAAATTCTGATGTACACGCGCGGCGGACTTGGTACTCCGGGCGCGGAATGTTTCTGAAAATTGAATGCCGCGTTAAATTCCCGTGGATGTGTGTGTATGCACTTTACGGCTGAAAGTATCTTATGAAGTTTCGCGCGAAAGTTTGCACTGCGACGCGGGAGAGGGAGAAAAAAGGGGCGGTGTACAACAAGAGTGCGAAAATTATGTCACAACGAAAGTTTCCCTAGGAGAGTTACAAAGTTATAATCTTGGCTTTGGCTTAAGGACGTCAAATTTATTTATCGGATTAAAAGAGCGTGTTAAGGGATTTCGCTAATCTTGCCACCCGAGTGAAATTACTTATATGAAAATCCTGGCGCTCTTAACGATGTAGCTTGATTGTCGCGGCTTTTTTCCGAAGCTGCTGCCACGTCTTTATTTGCGAATTTAACGGAGTGGTTTTTAATACTTTTTATCTATGTATTTCTCGGTGAAAAATTAACGTAAGCCTGAGCGGATTTAAATACGGCACTCCTTAAATTATTTCCTTCCTACATTTTTACTCGATTCGACATCGTAAGAACCGTTCGACCGGCGCTGCTCTTGGAATTTTCAATAAAATACGAGCCAATTCAATATCCATCCTCTCCCGCTATCCCCGTAATGTAGGTTACAAAAATCAGATTCAAACCAAACGGGCCATTCAATCAAAATGAATCATTATTACTTGGAACACTAAACTCTTATATATATTCACCATTGATAAATCCAACTGCATTTACGAACCCGACTCATTTATAAACTTCACCAAGTTTCCCACAATGCCACATCTGTCCCTCACCACACTTTTTTCTAAACAAAGGCGACGCTTTACTTTTTTCCCTCCGACGCATCCCCGATGCAGAAACGAAAGGCACCGGGGCTTTATTGCGCGTCCGCGGGAGAGAAACGAACGAGAAGAGCTTTATCTCTTTAACGAGGCAATTCGTAAAGATTATCTCGAACGCGCGAATCGATTTCTTTCTTTCCAGCGGCAAGCTGTACACGCGGAAAATGGGAGTGTAAGAGCGGCTTGGAGTGCGGCTTTCATGAGACGCCGTTGAAATTACTCGAGGAAATGTGTGTTTCGGTGGATTTTCGTAGCGGAGCTTGCGAATTGATAAATTCGGAAGGTTTGTTTCTCGCGGGGAAAGTTATTGGTTGGGTTTGACGGTTATTTGGGGATTGGAATAATGGTTGGAATATGGTTGCTGAATAGTGGTGACGATTTTTCATGGAAATGTAGGAAAGTAATTGTGTGAATCGATGTTGGATATATTATTATTTCGATAAAAGCTCGATTTTATTTCATAACTACGATATAAGTTTCACTAAAATAAAATGACTAACCATCGCAATCCGAAACTATACACCACACCAAAGTGCCTCTGTTAATAACGCAACACAAACCCACATTCCCGAAAAATCAATCGTCCCAATAACCCAAAACACAATTTACCCCTCAACCCAAACACCCCCCCCCCTCCCCCATTTACAAAATCCGAACAACTCAGACCCATTTCGCATCCTCGGCCGCCCAACTTGTCAGAATATAACTAGCCTACACACACACACACACACCCCGCTGGCTTCTGGCTTGCTTTAGCGTATCGAGAGCGCGCGCTTATGTCGCATGCTGCGGCCGCTCGGCACGCGATGCGTCCCAGATAAATCGATCGCCTTAAGTGCACCGGCGGCGGAGCGCACACACACATGCACACGGGCGCACTTGCATTAATGTGCCCGCGATATCGGGAGTAGCTCGCGCGTAATCCCTGCGCTTTTCCGATGCTGCTGCTGCTGGCACACGAGAGAGCGAGTCTCGCCGGCGATGGAGCCGAGATTTAATAATCCGAGCGAGAGGAGGTCAGCTGGATGTATACGTAGGGTCAGAGGCGCATTGATTAATCCGAGGAGATGGGATTGACAGAGAAGATGGTGTGGAGGGGGGACGCTGGGCTTTTGACGTCGAGGCTCTCTGGGTTGAAAGAGCGGGATTGAATTTTTTAGAGGGGGGGGGGGTGGATTTGGATTATTTGTAGAGTGGATTATTAGATGGGAGGTGGGGTTGTGGTGATAGAAATGTTGCTAGACGAGAGAGGTTAACTCTCGCTTTGACCTGGCTGTCTATATCTCGTGTTATATTTATCGGCTCTCTAAGGCAATAGTGTAGTTAATTATAGATTGAGAAAAAATTAAATTAAATTAACATCTAGTTTATCTAATTTTAACTTGTTATGACGTTATTAGATTGAATTTTTTCCTAAAAATAAATACGATACTTTATAAGAATATTATACTTTCTTCATTGAATTCCATAAAAAGAAACAAAATTTTTTCACATCCAAAAAATTTCTACACTCGCAGAATTCTAACTTCAATTCAATCCGCAGCGCCAATCCCACTTTTAATCTCCCCGAAAAAATACACAAAGGCATCAAAAATAATCAGAAAAAATATACCGCACCTCCTCGCTTCTCTTTTTTCCCTCTCCGCCGAGTGTAACAGAGTAGCGCGCTGGTATAACCACTCGTGTAGCCTTCGCGCGCTCGCCGCGGAAAGGAAAGCAAACAAATTATGCGCGACTACACAATGTAAATGGCCGAGCGGCTCTCCATCTCTCCAAGCGCTCTCTCTTTCTGTGTGCAAAGGGACAGAGCAGACTCGAGAGTTCATAAGGGCGGGTGAAACTCGATGGAGAATTTCTAGCTTTTTACAATCGCCGCCTCATCGAGAGGCGCGCGCGCGCGAGGCTCGAGAGCTGTTTGAGCAAGTTAATGAAGTTGCGCTTTTTTTCCTCTACCGATGCTTTTTCTTTCATTGCCGAGCGCTAGCTGCGTGTACGTTATTTTCACTGTTGAGTTTTCGCGTTTGTTTAAGGAGGGGGTTGGGGAGGGACAATGGAGAGGTGAAATGTGATTGACTTGGTAATTTTTTTCCAGGGGTTGGTAACTGTGGTGATTGTTATTTAACTTTTTTTGATGAAGGGTTGGAAGTTGTTTTAGGTGGTGTAATGAACGGGCTGGATGGAGATTATTTCAATGTGGGGGGTACGTAAAAATTTGCTATGAAGTAGTCGATCAAAAAGTTGGGGTTTTAAAAGTTTAAGTGGTTTAACGATGAGTTTTTATGTAAAGGCGTGATGTGAAATGTTAATGTCGGATTTGATGTTCGTTAGGAGAGAAAAATTAAAACTTTTTTATATCAATTAATTTTTAATGCACTCGAGAGATTGCACTTCTTGGTGAAAAAACTTTGGTTATAAAAAATACTGCGTATCAAACTAAGTAACTGCATAATAAGTTGTATGAATGATCTCGCGTGGACTTTTAAATACTAATCAATTAATCACGTATTTATAATTTCAATTTATCATTTGTTTATCACACCGACTACGTGAAAAATTTTCTTTGAGAAAAATGTTTGCTTTATTAAAAGGCTCTTTCTCATTTGAACTCTATTAAATTAACAGTCTTATTCATTTTTCTTTTTAATAAAAGCCTTAATTAAATTCGCAGAAATACGTTTCTTAAAAGTACAATTCTTAGAAACCAGATATATTTTTCTCTCGTATAATTTAAGAAAGTAAGACGTATTTTATGTTGGCTAAAATGGAAAATTTACGTTAAAAATACATTTCTGCAAGTCAAGTCTAATAGGCTAAGGATTTGTATCTGTCAACTTATTAAAACTCTCCGAGTAAATAGAAAAAAATAGCTAGAAAAGAAGATACTTAATATTTCAAAGTAAATCTTTCTCAAATACGCGAGAAAACTATTGTTTTAAATATTTCTCCGTATCTTTTTTCCATCTAGAAAAATACATAATTCATATGAATAATTGTTGTTAAACCGACGACAAAGTATTTCTTTCATTTAGTAACAAAGTTATCACTTCTTTTCACTCGAAAAAAACGTAGATAAGTATTACAGTGTATTGTTAACTCACTACAAGTTTGAAAAGATAAATTACTTTTTACCATTAATTTTATCAAAATGAATTTATCCCAATGAACGCTCAGTAAAACCACTGAAACAAACTTCAAAATAACTCACATCATCACTACTTCTACATTCCCCAACCTCCCCCAACCTCCCCAAACAAACCTACCAGCAATTTCCTCAACACCTGAACACAGCCTCTCCGCGAAATTCCATCGAAAAATCTACATCGCAAGCTCGCCGCGGAGCTTGCGAGCGGCATCGAAGCCAGAGAGCCAACCAGGCCGTCGGAATCGCAGGAATCGCAGAAACGTCGGAAGCACGCCGGGGGAATTGATGCAGCAACGGCGGCGCGCGTGAGAGGAATGAATGTGCGTCGACGTCGTCCCATTGTCGGATGTACGCAAGCCCATCAGCGGCAGCATCTCTACCCCCGATCGGAGTAGCCGAACAATACGCCGACTTGTTTAATGCCAGGCGCGCCGCCGGCTTGCTCTGTGCGTGTATATACTCCAGCGGGCCGCCATTTCGAGAGAGAGAGAGCCCGATGACATAAAGGCTCGATAATGGCTTTTGCTTTTTGATGGATGGGGAGTGGGAGCTTTTTTTTGAGGATTTTTGAGAGAGTTGTAAGCGAGGTGGAGTTGTCGAGGATGGTTGATTGGGTAGTTTTTTGTTTGATTATGAATTATTGTACGTTTTTTGTTTGTTTTTTTTGTGGTGTTGTTGATGGTATTTTGCGTTTGGAGGAGTTTTAATTAAAAGGGTTTTAGTGATTTTGTACTTTTATAAATCATATTCTCAAACGTTAAGAAGATACAGGACAAACATTGAATAATTTATGAAACGTACTGTAATTTATGAAAGGGAATTTCGAATTTAATTTAATTTTAAAATCCAATAAATATTCAATAACAAGTAGACAATGAATAATTTATTCGGATTATCAAAAAGAGAAATTAAACGTAACAGATTTATCAACAAGTCGCAATAACCAAAATTATTTTATGAAAAACCAACCACAATATTAATCTTTTTCCCATTTACTCATAATACAATTTTGCAGCATTATACCCTTCTATTTATAAAAATTAGTCCAAAAAAGAATGTGGACAATACACCCGATTAATCAAAAGCAGCCCCACTGTAAAACGACAGACCATGAATCTGCTCTCCCCCTAAGGGCATGAAAAATCGTATACATGCATAACTATTTCAAGAGCAGAAGCTTAACATCGTCCGACAAGAAACAAATCTCCCCGTCCGACTAATCCTTCAAAATCTCAGCAAAACCATACCCTCCCACGCGCCGAGCTCAACTCCGTAACCAGGAGAGAGACCAGCTAAAGCCACACAGCTTCGCCCCCATCAATAATTACATCAGAAAAAAAATAAAAGGAATGTATAATAAATTCAAGTCGCCAGTGACTTACCGAGCTTATCTTTGAGTCCGATACACTGCGATATGTGCGGAAACTGAAGTATCTTGCGCCATTTTTTACTCTTCCCCTTGTTGCTGTCACCACCGCCTGGAATCAGACAAAAAAAACCAGAGCGTAAGAACGACGTCGGCTCTTTTTCTCTCCATAGCATATACTACCTACTACTCGCGATTATACAGAGGGGGACGGAAAAAGACTCGTTGTCGCATATAGCACACACACCGCAAAAAAGCGCGCGCAAGCGGCTCCTCGAGGAAAAATTGAAAAAAAAGGAGGCGTCTGCTGCGCCCGCGCTTATTGCTATTCTTTGGTCCCTTTTATTCGCTCGAGGGCCGGAATACTAATACCCCCGCCGCCTGCGCGGCTCGCGCGCCGAAGATGATATTACATCCATCGCATGCGAAATGCGCGCCATATATATCAGAGGGATCCCGGCGAGCCGGCTGCGCGAATATAATTTTGCGCGAATGTACAGCGCGAGACGTGCGCGATGAAATAATTACGATTTATGCGAGCGCGGCGGGAGAGGGAGGAAGGCCTCTTGTCCGTTGCTCGCTAGATTAGCGCACTCGACGTTCGCGCATTGCGCATTTTCGAGAGAGTCTATAGTCTACGTGGCTAAATGCGCGTTTGCGCGGATGGCTGTTTATGATGGCTGGAGTGCCGCGCCGTGATTTGATGAATTTGCCGGCGGGCGAAATGTATTTTCTTTGATGGAGTTGGAGCGCTGGGGCAATGATGTACGACAGGTGAAATGACGGCCGGGGATGTGTAGAATTCGGCTGGCCTCGATGATATTTTGCTGCGGTGAAATCGTCGTTAATTGGGGCAGTGTATTGTGCTGGTATCGCGTGGTGAATTAAATGATGTTTTAAAATTGTCCAGGGAAGCGGGTGTTGTGCTTGTTAAAATATTGTCATTTGATGATTGTTTGTTTAATGGGCATTTTTTTATTTGTGTTTCGTATGAAATATAATAAAAATGAATAATGATTATGGTCGGTTTACGCGGATCGCTGGGCGGATGAATAATGAAAATAATGAATTCAAAATTAGCTGAAATTTAAATAGACTCTGTGTATTTTTAGCCGCGCGGAGAGCAATAAAGTAGAGTTGCATTTACCGCTGCATCACTCTGTCCACATACGTTAAACGCTCATTAATTATCCAGAAAAGCGTCTGAAAAAAAAGTGTCCGTAAAAGCTCGGATAATTAAAAATTAATTGTTCGCACACATGTTATTCCACAATGTAACATCGCTCACACACCCACGCCCCGTCACACACACACCTGCTATAAGCAAATAAAAGCAGCGCACTTATCTTATTAGACGTATTCGCAATAAATCTTATCAGAGCGCGCTGCGCTCAGCGCGTTACGCCAACAAAAACAAACTAATAGCTTAATTAACGTAATGACAGAAACAAAAGCAGACGAAGTCACACATACGCACACACACACTCGCGCGTTAGCTCGCAGAAAATGGTTTCATTATCGAGGAATGCGCTAAAGAAGGTGCAGAGCAAAATTTCACAACGCATGCGCGCGTTCCACCGTCTCTCTCATTCTCATTTACCAACAGAAACGCGCGTGACAATGGCTGATAAGTGCGCGCATATATACACATGTGTGCGCATCCTTTGCGCGAGTGTATGAGTCGAGTTTACGTATGTGCAAAGAGCGCGTGCAATGCGGGAAAACAAGGCGGAATAAGGAGATTCGTTGGGAAAATTGGATGGAATTAGACGGTTTTAGTTTTAGAGATTTTTACATTTTCTAGAGCGTTGGTTTTGATAATTCGATTCGGGATTTATGAGGCTGCGAGTGCGTTAAGCGGCCGGGAGGTGTTTTTCAACGCGGACACGCTATAATTTTCAATGTTTATGTTGCGCGCGAATAATTTAAGCAAAGTACTGACGTCAGTGGAATAACAAGGATTTAGAGTGCCATACTGAAGTATTAAAATTGAGTTTAATTATAATATCAATGAGATATAATAGATCGCTTTATCCTAGATTACGCTTTAGCACCTCCAGCGGCGAGTAATTCGTCAAGATTTAACAAGTTTTATTTGAACAACTTTTTTCGCAATCGAGCATTGTTAGAAATAAACGTGCCCCATCTGTCATAATACTCCCCGGCTCTCGGCACTTTGTCTATCAAGTTAACAAATAAAAGTCCGTATTGATCAAAAGGTCGTACGTTCTGGTTCTTTGAGCAACGCGTGATTTATTAGTTAACAGTCAAACGGCCGTCATAAAGCAAATTTTCTGGAATTCCTTTTCATTGAATGATAGCTCCGAAAATTTGCATAATTGAATTTCAAAGTTATACCAAGCCGCTATCCATCACGAAAATAATTAAACTAGAATCGCATTAAAGAATCCCGCACCGAACCAAATAAATATCTTTTCAATTACCATGACCCATTAAATCCGCATCCACGCGGCACCACACGTCAAAACTCGGCCGATAAAAGCAGAGAGCTCTCATAATGATTCCTCTTAAAGAATTCTACATCGATACTCTCACACCTGCGCGATCTTCAGCCAACTATATATACATCGTCTAAACCCACACTTATCAAAATGAGCACGTGCTCTGTCGTGAGGCCAGCTCCACGATGCAATGCATAACCCAGCGACTCTCACTGCTGCGCACACATTGCGATATATAGACGAGGCGATACATTACGCGCCGACTGCGTAATATACACACGTATACGCCTGCATGCATACGACGAGTGTGGAAAAATTATCGGCGCGAATATATACTAGTGCCGGTGCTGGTTGATATAGAGAGAGAAAACGATGTGCCGTGTATAGATATATATGAGCGGCTTGAGAATTTAGCGCACTGTCGCGCGCTCGATGGGTTAATTAGCTTTGTTTGATTTTGCCGGTAAGGCGTCGATTGTTGTTTGACGATTTAATTGGCTGCGAGTCTTGTTTGCACAGCGCGCGCGCGTCGAGGATTGCCTTTTTTCCGCGCGCGGGCTTCGGAATGCTGTTATCAGCGCGGATTGGAATATCAATTGATTTCAGCTTCGTGAAATTTATGTAGGCGGGGACGGTTTTGTTGTGAGGGAAAACGAAAGAAATTACGGTAGTTACACGCATAAATACTGTTGTGAGACTTCTTTAATTGGCGCTGTTAGATAAAAATGCAAAACAAATGAAGGAGACGACGTCGCGGGACCTGATTTATTTGCGTTATTAATAAAGTACCCCATTTATTGATCAAATATTTACCCAACGCAATAAGTCCACAGCGTTAACACCATTCCTACGCGCTCGAGCCCAGCTTGCAATCGCTCTCATCAAATTTACAAACCATTTGCATCGCTCGATTCGCTATTCATAAATCCCCCAGCTGATGAATCGAATCGGCGGGCGAGAAAAAAAGCCGCTCTCGTTATCCATTCTCTTCAAATTAAATTTCACCCAGAGCGCGCTCGCGAAAATCTGGCCGGCCGTTAATGGAATTCCTCATTGTTTCCCTCCCCCCGCGCTGCCATCTTGAAACACGCCGTTTCCCCTGGAAGAATCTCTCGAAAAACAGCGGGAATTTAATTAAAAAAACACGGCATCCACGGCGATACTCAAGAGTCGCCCCGGTCTCTTATCCGTTTTTTCCTTTCCGCCGGCCGCGGGGATAACGAGCGCGACTTTAATTTCCCGGCCCGCACGCTAATTCCATTTATACAGCCCTCGGCTGGAAACTTCTCATCCCGATTTCAACGACACCCACACACGTGCACGTGTATACGCTCACATGTAGACGCGCGTGTATGCGTATATAAGAGGAGAGAGAAGCGTTCGTTAATTTTCGCGTATATAAGCGCGTAGTCGCACGTGCCGGAGAGTACGTAGGTGTGCGGTATTGTCGTAGCCGGACACCGATCGACCGGGCGTCAATTAGTTTCCGTTAAGCTTCGCAGTTCGCGTTAAGCTCGAGGCTGAAAGAAAATGCCGGGGGTTACGGTGTTGATTGTTCGGGCTTGGTTTTTTAAAGATCGTTAATTTTAAGCCGATGGTTAAGTTTGGATTTAATCGAGTTTGCGATTGTTTGGGGGGATTGACGTCAGTCGATGTAAATTTGAGACGTATTTAGTTTTATTTGATTTCGGGGCGATCGTGGGAACGGAGATTAAAAATAGTGTGATTAAGCTTCCAGTGAAAGGAGAAAATGACTGTGGAGCTTTTGTGCAAAACTGTTGCGGAGAGAAAATTAGGGTAAAAGTGTGTACCGTTCGTCGTAAAAAATGGGTTAATGCGAGCCTTACATGTCTCTAAACCATAATTTTAACGAGGATACTTTGTTTTTCCTTGAACCGCGCTTACGAAAGGTGTCGATTATTTCTCTTCTCGGCACTGTTTTATTTTTCCCTTTTCGCAGTCGCGCGGACACACTATATTTTTTCCCTCTCTCGCCGCGTATATATTCGAATTTCAATCGACGATGGAAAATTAAGACAGAGCTACATCCTCGTCCAGTTTGTTCAGGTTTTTATAAACGTCTACGTGACGCCAGCGAGGAAAGGACGCGCACGCGATTGAGTTTGTCCGAATCACGCGATATACCGACCTACAGCGGCGAACACCTTTCGCGTTTGCCGGGGCGTGTTTATCGGAGGGAAAAAAATGTTATTTATCGCTCGAAATCTCGAGGTTCCATTCGGCCGTCTCTATATGCTGTCTTATCGAGCGTTTGTTTACGAGGCCGTTTACTACTGGCAATTTTTGAAATAAACTCAAGCTGGAAACTAGAGCGCCGCTGGAAATCTTTCCGTGCGATAGGAATAATTAGATTTTCCTACGCTAGGCGAAAACTTTAGAAATACTATA
>JAPYZA010003905.1:0-14306 GCA_030522685.1 Eupelmus azureus | reverse complement strand
AATCAAACCAAAGAAATAATTATTTAGAAATGTTGATTAGAATAAGAAAATTTATGAAGCACAGGATAAAATATAATGCTTACGAAAACTCAAAATAATGATATATATTTATGACAATAAGCGCAAAGCATAAGTATTTTTAGATTAGAAAATTATAGTTAAGAACAGTTTTATTTGAAAGAGAATACCACTATGAAATTAGAAATACTTGATAAAGTAAAAATTGTTAAAAACGTCTCAATAATAACTTCATAATGCGACTTCCATAAATTACATAATAAATCCAACATATTAGTTTATACGATTATAATACACATATTTCCTCAATATATACATACTTATTTTGCTAGTTTTATTTATTTTCTTAGGTTTTAATATCTTAATATTAAATACGTAATTGTAAAACTTATTAAAACTAATGTTAAGACCAAAAAATTGAATACATCATATACTACTAAAAAAATTCTAATAAACTATGTTTATCGATAATAGCAAAAATTATTACAAAAATTATTATTCAATCACTTTAACACTGTAAATAATATTAAAAAAAACTAACGGAATCTTTTAGAAAAAATAATCTAAAATATATGTACAAAATATTACTCACTCAATGAGAAATACGAAGAATACCATCATACAACGTAGTAGATAATAGAGCTAAACATAGCATAATTGAAATAGGAATTACAAAGAGTCCACTCTTTCGTGTAATTTGAGATTTACTAGATTCTCTATGAGATTCACCAGTCTCCAAATAACTAACCTGGAAAAATAATGAAACAAAGTACCAATTCAGAAATTACAAAACTGCAATACATATTAAAAATATTTAGAAAGCTAAAATACTTATCTGATATAAGGACAATAAGTTTGAGGATCTTCATTATTTTTTAATGTTGTATTTACACTTGAAAACTTTTAAATATATAAAATAAAACTAAATGAAATCGTTTTTAATTGTAATAACACAACTGTCTTCAAGCAGAAGTTATAGCAAGGGTAAGATACACATGCTTACTTAAGCGCTTAACACGCCAATGCGATAAATAACATGGAATAAGAATAGTACATTATGCACCTAGGGAGTAAAAGTAAAGAATGTCTCAGAGTGCGTGTAATTGTCACCCGAGCCGAAGGCGAGGGTGACAAACATGCAGTCTGAGGCTTTCTTTACTTATTCCCATGGGGCATATACTATTTTTCTCTACGTGGAGCGTAAAATGTGTGCTGCAGAATTAGCCCGCAGGGCGTACAGTACGCACTTTACGCGCCGTGTGGAGAAAATGAACTTGTTTACTATCAGAATACATATATATATATACATTTCCGTGAGATTCACTTTGAAAACCAATTCAGTGGATTGTTATGATATTATAAAGACAAATATTCGGAAAAATGAAAAAAATTCGCACTTACCAAAAGGAGGGATTCGTCAAACATATCTTTTTGATCTTATATCATTTGAGGACCGAAAACTTTTTTTACTGATTCCTAGTCGCGTTCCTCCGATCCCTCCGTAGTTTTATTAATTTTGGATTATTTTCTAAATTTTTTTTAAAAAAGTTGACTTCAAATTACTCGTGAATTGAATCCTAAAATTTCAATTCTAGTGAAAAACGAAAACTTATCTTAGACTTGCTTCTTTTTACTTATGGTATGTATTGATGTAATATTATTATTTTTTTTCATAATTTTTTGTATTTATATAGAATATTCTACCAAAATATTTTCCCACCTGTAAAGCAGGAAACATGTTATCTAAAGAATGCAAGCTATAGAAATTAAGAAGATGAAAGAGGTAAAGAAATATCTTCTCGAAATATTTTACAGGAATCCAAAAATTACTAAATGTTTTTATTTTCATTAAATGAATTTTAAACATCCTAAATTATTCTTTAACTAAATAGTTATAAGATCTTTAAAATTGTAGGGAGTATCTAATGCAAAAAGCATAGCGTTTCGCTTTTAGCGATGTTTTAGTTTTAAAAATGTTCTTGATTCTTTGTGATTTATTCCATAGTTTATTATTTATTGACATCTGAAGTAAATGCTATGAAGTAGAGAAACAACGATTACGTTATTTCATCTTTATTATTAAAAGTAAAAATTAACGGGCAGGTTGATGGGTTAGCGGAACTGCACCTCGACTGATTACCAAAGTTAAGCAGCGCTGGGCGCGGTTACTACTTGGATGGGTGACTTGCAACCACGCAACTTTGGTGATCGTTTAGGTGATTTTTCGCTTCTAACAAAGTGTCTGACAGGTAACATGAATATGTTTTCGGTATTTAAACATATACGCATTGCCGGGTGATGCATGAGGCTGCCGCAGAAACCTTCAGAGGTCCGTTTGGAAGTTGGTATCACTTGAGAAATAGGAAAAAGGAAAAAAGGTATGGAAAAAAGGTTAATAGTCACTTGCTTCGCCAAATAGGCTGAAGGTGGATAAACCAAAGTCATACATTAAAAGTAAAAAATTAAAATTTTTTTTAAAGTATTTGTATATTGTAATTTGCAGGATAAACAGATATTTTTTAACTAAATGATGTGATTGTTAATTACAGATTTTATTCGCAAGAGCCAAATAAATCTGAAGAATAATTTTAAAAGACAAAATCAAGGATTTTTGTGATAAAATTGGCTTTTAATAATAACACTGATCTTGCTGTATCTTTTAAAGAAAGACCCATTAGCATAAAATGAAAAACACGTGTATTTTTATGTCCTTCAAGTAGAATATCCTTAAAGTTTCATCAAGATTGGTGTTCCGGAGGTGGAGTACTCTCCTTGTTAGATTCAAGAATTCGACTGGATTGCCCACAAGTAAGTTGCAATTAATTGCAATCATTTAAATTTAATATTATTTAATGTTATTCCAATAAGTAGAATTTTTGTATCGTTAAGAGACGATGTTTGATTATACAAGTTATCATTTTTCTATCAATCTACATTTACCTAGAATAATTGAGATCGTAGAAAGGATTTGGCAACCGCCATCTATCAAGCATGCCTAACAGGATCAAGAAAACTACAAAATCCAACAACTACCACAACAGTCTATAGCAGACATAGAGACAATCTAAGGTGACTGCAGCTTTTACTGTTTTCAGTTCTTGATAAAATCTCATAAAGAATCAAAGAGCTACAAACAGTAAAAACCGCAAACCTTCAAAATGAATACACTGACAGATAAGTGGTAAGAGACAGAATGATGCCTCGAGTTCTTATTCATATTATATTTCTTAGAAGATGACGCTCTGCTAAACAATCAGATCTTTGGACAAATTGAGTGACGTTTGGTTTTTGATTAGTCGGAGGTGGTTTTTGATTGATCAAATTAAAAATAAACCAGAAGGGGCATTGCCAAATGGGTTTCAGTCTGCATTCACTGTGTTTGTTGAAGTTGTTTGAATGCATAATGATTTCTATTGCTTCTCTGTATTTTTTTGGGTGGATCTTTCAGGCTGGTACAGTCTGATACGTCTCTCATGCTCTTTGATCCGTTGAATCACCGGCCTTTTTTGTATGCTTAGATTAAAAATTAAAAACTTTTTATTCAAGTATTGTTCTTAAATGATGTCTACGTAGATGAATATAAAAAACAAAAGTTAAATAATTTTAACATTAAAAGGATAAAATCTGGTACATTATATACTATTAATTAAGTGAGCGTATTAAAAAATCTCAGATGAGGTTTCAGGTGATATGTTACGCTGAAATCTCAAGAGGTTAAAAAAATCTATAAAAATATCAAAATTATTGAAATATTAACTTCTACAGTCTTGTATGAATATGATATAGCTTATATCTTTCCAAAAATGTATTTAAATGCAATATTATACACAAATTTAAGCAAATATTTGTTTCAAATATTTTCATGATAAATTTTTTCTAAGAGTCAATATCAGAAATCAGAGATCTTAGGTAAGATTTCATGTAAGCTTAGCGTTATAGACGTTCTTCTTGTTGGATAAGATGTGATCTTCCGTAAAACCGTATCTCCTAGGGCTGGAGTCCACTCGCGCCTGTACAGATTGTAGATCTTATTCTGTTTTTCGAAGCTCTTGGCTAAGCTCATCTTGGCGAACTCCAATACCTCACAAATCTTCTTGAAGCGTGCCTGAGGGCACCTGAAACGGTTGCTTCCTCCTAGATAAAGAGTTCCATAATTTCGGATAGTTGCTGATCCCATTCCGTGTAGTTATTTCCCACAAATTAAGCAATCATTGTCTTTAACACTTTGTTTACCCGTTCTACAGGATTGCACTGCAAAGTATAAGGTAGTGTTTTCCAGTGTTTGATTCCATAGTCCTGGAGAAGTTTTTCGAACTTTTTTCCGAAAAATTTTCGGCCATTGTTACTGACGATGGTTCTGGGACATCCATGTCGAAGGATAATCTTTTCTTTCAGAATGTGGGCAAATACTTTACAAGTTGCAGATCGGATTACTGTTAACAATTTGTTTGTTTAAACGGCCCTGCATTACCACGAGCCATATGTTGTTCGACGCGGAGCGAAGCTGCGGTCCAATCAGGTAGATTGAGACCATCTCCCATGGATCTCTTACCATGGTATCATGCATGGTCCCAGCTGGTGCTTGTGGCTATGCCTTAAAATGTTGACAGCAATCGTAGTTTCGAACGTACTGTGCTCCGCCTTTTAGCATTCCAGGACAGTATTTCATTGCAAGGCAAGTTATTTCGGGTATCGAAGGATTCGATTGCGTTCCTCGCTGGAAACACATAATTTCTAGTCGGCGACTGGTTCGATTTCATTAAAGTCTAACGTGTACAGCACATGATGGAAGAGGTGTCTATCTTGATTGCAATACTCTGGATTGCCTTGCGTAATCTTAGACACCTCATTGAATAAATTTGCATACCAGCGGCAGTTTGTCTTAGGATTCAAACTGCACACTTCCTGGGGTTGCCATAAGAGGACGTCTGCAAGGGTATTCTCTGCCCTTCGCCTGTATCTGACTTTATAGTGCCATTGGCTCAATTCAAGTGCCCAACGAGTTAATCTTCCCGATGGATGGTCGATCTTATCTAGTGGTATTCCTCGAGATAAGGTCGCATGTTTTCTAATACCCATTTCATTGCTAGGCAATCTTTCTCGGTGGCGGAATAGTTCCTTTCGACCAGATTTAGAGAGCGGCTTGAGTATGCGGTGACTCTTTCTTTTTGCCATACGCCTCGGGTTAAAATCATTTTGGTCCCTCGATGCTTGCTTCTGTTTGCAGGATGAAGATCTGAGCGAAATCAGAATAGGCCAGGACCGAAGCTTTGATAAAGCGTCGCTTTACCCCGTCAAAAATCTATTTTGTTGGAGTTCATTCCACGTCCATAATTTCTTCTTTTTTAAGAGCTTGTTTAGAGGTACGGTTATCTTTGAGATGTTCGGCACGAAGCATCTGTACCAGAAAACGAGCTCGGAAAAGCGTGATAGCTCCCTAATATTTATTAGCGAAGCTAGAGCGTCAATGATTGAAATCTTTTTAGGATCAGTGTGAATACCATGTTCATCGATGATATTTCCAAGATACTTCGGTTCTCTTCGACGAACGTGAGACTTCTCCCAGTCAGGCCGTAGACGGGCTCGGTATAACCAATTTAGAACTTTCGCAGAAGTTGGGTATGTAGCTCGGCGGTTGGAGTAACGATGATGATATCATCTAGATAGCACAAGGCATACGGTTTTAATTCCAGCGTGATGATACCATCAAGAAGTTTCTGGAATACGGCTGGAGTGGAGGCTGAATGGAAGAACGGTAAAATAAATCAGTCCTCGGTTTGGAACAGTAAATACGGTATACGAACGGTAAACTCTCCTGACTTAACGATACTTGCCAATATCCATTTTTCAAATCAATAGTTAACAAGTATTTAGCCCCGCGGAGTTTATTTAAAGTGGCGTATACTTGCGGTAACAGGTAAAGAATCCCGTTCGGTGATCTGGTCCAATTAACGGAAATCTATATAAACACGGAAGTCGCCGTTTTTCTTACGGGTAAGAAAAATCGGCGAGATTCACAGACTGGATGACGGTTTAATGACGCCTTTTGATAACATCTTACCTACTTCAGCATTGTATGGCTGGATTTCTGGGACGGTAGCGGTGTTTGATCGGTGTTGGATCTTCGATTCAGATGTTATACGTAAGCAGTGATATCGGCCCCTGCACGTGTTGGAATCGTTCGTATTTCTCTTCGATGATACTCTTCAGTGACTCGACTAGATCAGAAGTGAAAGTTACGAGGCCCTGTACTGCATGGCATGGACAGCCAGTTTTACTGTTTGTTAGCAGCTGACACGCTAAACGTATTTTCAAATCCAGCAAGTTCAGAATGTCGTGTACTAGCGTGACCATCACGTGGAATGTTAGGGACTTTTCCTGTCCGATTACTTCGGTTGTTCCAGCGATATTTGTGCCTAAATATTTTTTTTCGGAACGATCCGTCATGATGGCGATGCATAGGAACTCTTGGTAATGCTATCCTTTCTGCAGACACCTTTATGGCGTTTGCTGGCCGGCAAAGGAGTCAACGGCACCTATATCAACTTTTGCGAAGAATTGACGTCCCGTGATCGTTACTCTGATAAAGTAACGGGTGCCTGGTGCATAACGGACCGAGCTAGCGGCGGTGTCCGTAGTTTTCGACCCGACCCGATTGGCGTTTCCAATTATACGTTCTTAATTCTACGTTTCTATTATTATAATAGAAATTATCCAACCAGTTTTCGACTGTAATGCCTCTAGGTCGGTGCATCTACGTAAACAACGCTGAGCAGTTTTCTCTAAAGAATTTTGTTGGGTCTTGCATTTGTTTGGCAATCTGACGGTCTAGCGAACATCTCTCATTAGCCGACAGGAAGTAGTTTGCAGCGCTGTCTCGACTTTCCCCCAACTGCGGAAGTGACGGGCAAAACTTCGGAGGTGAAGACATATGCTTGGCGAAGCACCTCTACCCGCTCCAAGAAGGTATGGACCTTCTTACCTTCTAAATTACAGTTATATTTTCTTATCTGATCTAGTGTTTCTCGCACATTCGGAATAGCGGTTTCTCAGTGAATCACCGTCTGGTCTCCTTGGTTTGGGGTTGATGTCTGTTGCCGCTTGGGTCGTTTGGTAGTGCTTAACTTTGCTCTTCTTGGATGTGTCGGGTGATATCCGCTTCTTCAGCGTAGTCTTCTGGATCGGCTGGCTTATCCTTGAATTTATCATCGTTTTCTCTGATGAAACGAATAGGCCTCTGACGTAACTCGATTACCAGTTCATCCATGGTTACTAACCCATACTTTTCTAATTCCGACTGCAGCTCGGTTTTTCTTAGAGCATAGATCCACGATACGCGTCTCATCTTATATAATAAACTTATAGAACTAGACTTAGATAATAACTTATGGCACTAAACTTATATCTAGACACAAATACACCAAGATTTACAAAAAGCGAAAAAGAAAAAAATGTATACGGTCAAATAACAATGATTTTGGTAACAACAATTCAGGGCTCGAAGGACCTCACACGAAACTGGTTCTGCTATAGGACAGGTTCTTTTGTAATTTTGATTATACTCCAAGGTTTATCGGCTAAGAGGGTAAGCTAATTAAATCGGTCTTAGTTCGGGCACCATGGTCGTAAGCATCTGTTTGTCGGACGCTTCGAGGAGTTAGAATTTTTTTGGAATCTCGCTACAAACACTTACAATAGATTATTATGAAATTTTATATAATTTACTAGAAAGATATAAGCTATATAAGACATAAAAACGACTGAAAAAGATGAAATCGAAGTCATTTTGATATTTTAAAAAATTTTTCAGTCACATGAGATTTTGGTGCGATATCTTACCTGACATCTAATCTGAGATTTTTGTAGTGAGGGATTGAAAAATTTGTTTTTATATTGATTCAAGTAGGATATACAATTAATCGACGATAAATTAAGATGTAAAAAGATTTATCAGTATAAAGTCTCCATTTTGGGGTATTTAATAAAGGAAGGCGGAAATAATAGTTTCTTTTTTCTATTTTGATTTTTTTTTTAATCTAAAAAACAAATGCAGAAAATTTGACATTTATGATTAGTTTCCCTCGGATTATGATTTGCTAACATCTTGCAGCTATAGTGTGCGTGCGTGTGTCACCCGTTTTTTATATCCCATCGTGGTTTCCAAACTGCTTCAAGAACCTTTACCAAATTTTGTGTGCGCATTGAATTTCATTAATTATTTTACGAAAATTAATTTTGAAGAAAATCATATATAATTTTTAATTTTATTAGTATTTAAAAAATGTTTGGTTTCTAAAAAATAACGTTTTTGGAAGGGTACTAACTAGGAGAGGCCACGGGATTTGGATCACAGATCTTAATGAAACTTTGGGAAATGTTGTTCGGTACCAAAAAATGAACAAAGCCGCAGTTGTACAATCTAACGCTTCGAAATACTCGAGTTATTGACATTTGCAGTCTTATTTTAAACAAAATATGAAAAATGAGCTTATTCTTAAAATTTGAACCATTAAGTCTAGATAAATCCTTCATAAATTTCCGCTAAACAAAATAAAACTAGGGAAATTAAGCTTTAATTTGCCATTCTCAGAATAAAGAAAGAATAAATAGGGCCAGTGTTATGCTTGTTTAAATGTGTGCAACGAAAATACACTGATAAATTCTAAAATGCCACATGTCAAAATTTAGATGATTTGAAGTACACTTTTGTTACTCAACTTCAATCTTTGGTCCTAATTATTCTTTCTTTATTCTGAAAACGGCAAATTAAACCTTTCTTTCCATAGTTTCACGTTGTTTATTGGAAAATTATGAAGGATTTGTCTAGACTTAATGGTTCACATTTTAAATAGAAACTCATTTTTCATATTTTGTTTAAAATAAGAGCGTAAGTGTCCATAACTCAAGTATTTCGAAGCGTTAGACTATACAACTGCGGCTTTGTTTATTTTTTGGTAACAAAAAACATTTTCCAAAGTTTCATCAAGATCTGTGATCCAAATCCCGTGGCCCCTCCTGGTTAGTGAAATAATGGTTTTTTCTCAATATTTTTTTTTGTATTTTGTAATACTTAATTAGATCTATCATAAGATATAACGTTTATTAATATTCTAACACAATTGTTTTATTGTAGAGTTCATATTCTTCATAAATTTACAAAATTTACGAACCGAAAACTATCTGAGATAATCATTTGAAATTTATATTGTAACTTTATATTACTTAGAACTATATTTCTAAAAATTATTAATTCATTTAATGTATTATTTTTTTGTTTAAAGAAGAAAATGTCAAAAGATTAATTTTTGTTGCCTTTTCACATTTTTTTTATAAACTACTTAATATAATCGACTATACCTTGTCGATTAGAGGATGATGAAACCCGATACTAATTTCTAAGCATTTAGTATGAGTGATTATATTAACATACACCAGTCAAACAGTATTTATGTTTTGCAAATATAAAATCAAAAAGTGAATGAGTTTTTAACCCATCCTTAAATGGCTTGATTGGTTTGCGATAAGACAGAGTACTGAATATGTTTAGATTTTTAATATTTTTGTAATCTATGTAGACATTCATATAAGTTTTTAAAAAATGAAGACAAAAATACATTACATTTCTTTGAAAAAGCTTAGTGCTAATGAGCGCTAATGAAAAACATCCAACACTGTTCAACTTACGCGATCGTTCGTGGAGTAAAAAAAGTTGAGTTTTACCCTCAATTATAGTCTATATCCACCGCGAGAATTAAATTTCGCCCAAGTGATAATTAATATGGTGTTTTATATGGTATGCTTTGTATTATAAGCTTATACATTCATATTTTGTTTTAACACAAATCAGAACTTATAAGTAATATTTTATAATGATATCAATTAAGAAATGTAATTAATAATGAAAAAAAAAAACGAATACCAAAATGACAAGTATGACCGGTCCCACGAAGCTGAATATAAAGTAATTATCTGCACGTAGCCAGCAATGTCGATCAGTGCCGTAACTAAATGGATCGATGACACAAGATATTACAACGACAAGAAGCGGTGCACCATAAGCCACAAGATAATACCATCGAAGTCTCGATTTTTCGGCTTCAAATACTTCAATCAACATAACGTATAGTTGAAACCCTGATTATAAGAATAAAATATTTAATAGAATATGTTATTATGTAGTAAAAATTTTAATTCATAACAGTTAGACAAAATTTATAATACTATACCTTCTAAAAACATCCAGGCGAAAGCGCATAAAAAGAAAAAATGTAATAGACCCGCTACGATACCACAAATCACTTTCTGATTTGTTTGTTCAATTCCAAAAATGAAAAGGACTTCAGCTACGAGCAAGCAGACACATAGATTTTTATGAATCGTCGTTCTGTCAGACTGTAAAATAAAACGAAGTATGTAAAATAAAAAATCGAATTTTTATTAATATCTTACAAGCTTATTTTTAATTATTTAGCCTATTGATTATATGTAGGAATATATGAAATGTTTCTACAATTTATGAATTAAGCAGATCGAAAGGGCCAAGCAGATGTCTCTTTGAAATATTATAGGAGAATATAAATATTAAATCGTAAATATTAGTTAGATCAAATAAAAACAATTTTTTTGTAAAGATTGTATATTTTGCTAGAAGCTTACATTGTCCGCTTTTCAGAAACGATTTAAGAATTTTATTTAAAAAATTAAAGATAGAAATATATCAATATCAAAACCCAACGTCAGCTTATAGCAAAACATAATCTTTAGAAAAAAATTTTTTTCATCAATCTATATAATATTTATAACGTTAATTTAGGGTTTCCGTTTAATATTCTATGTAGATTTCTACTTGACCCTTTCACTTGTCCTTAAAAAGAGATTAAAAATGTAGTTGCTATTTCAAATGGTACCTTGAGACTGCGTAATAGCTGAAATGTTGTTATAGCCAAAATTAGACAGATAACCGATATAATGCAGCCTATGTAAGTGATTATTTCAAGCGCCATTTCATGGTTAACATCAAGCTTCACAGCACGTACGTCCATGAGAACGGCGAAGTTGGTTAGATGATTGCATTCACATATTGTGTGTGTTTCATTGCTCCTTCGAGTGACACAGCCTTCCTCTGACCACCCACTGTAATAGTAGTAAGAAAATTAAATTATGTATTGAATAAATTATTCACCATAAACTATTTTGATTGAATAAAAATAAATTATATAAAAAAATATAACTAATTTAAATAATAATTTTTTGCAACACCTTGGGTAAAAGTACCACATTATTGAATGCGACAATTTTACCCTAGGTGTTGCAAAAAATAGCATATGCAACTCGGGCGGTAAAATGGCGACCCCATAGCACGTGTAAATTGCCGTAGGCTCGGGTGGCAATTTACACGTGCTATGGACTCGCCAATTCTTTACCTCCCGCGAGGCATAATATACTATTATAATTTGTGGAGCAATAAAGTTTTTTGACGGAAGCTTCTATAGTAAAAGTTTTTGTTCAACTTTCAAAAAATATTAAAATAAGTATAAGATACTAAAATATTTTAGGATATATTGGAATTTAAATATATAATGATGAATTTATTTTTCTCAATTCTGTAATATGAGTTGTATATATTTTTATACAAAAGCGCCATTTTGACAAAAGTAACTGAACATAATTAAACTCTTTTTTTAATATTACTAGAAATTAGTTTAATAATGTTTATAATTTTAAGTCTAATATTTTTTCATTTAATTTATATAATTTTCATTAGCTCTCACATACTTCGTGACTTGTCAAACATTTAATTAAGGCATAACATTACTTTTAAAACGGTAAAAAATAAATTAATTTCGGAAAATTTATTCTATATTTCCGTATATCCTTGAAGTTTCTTTATCCTATTCCTCAAATGTTTCCAAATAACGTGTTCGCTTTCTTTCTAAATATCTTAATGTGGTTTCTTATTATTCTTTTTCAGAGTATACCCAAGGTAGTAGAAACTTTTTACTATTTCCATCTCTTTTCCTTTTTATTTAAATTCATTTTTCTTTCTTCTACCTCCTCCTTTTCTGAAAACCATTATTTTTGTCTTATCCCTGTTTAGTTCCAGATCTTTCATCCATGTACCTTTTAAACCTTCTCAACATTTCTCTCATTCCTTCTTCACTTTTGCAGTTATACTATGGCATCTGCACACGCGATAGTTCTTATTTTGTATCTTTTTATAATTAGTCCTCTCTCTTGCACTTTCATCATTTCTTTTTTGAGTTCAGCGAATGTTAAATTGAAAATCGTCGAGCTAACAGGGCATCCCTATCTCACTCCTTTTTCGATTTCAAATTCTCTAATTATTTTATTCTCTATTCTTATTCCGCACCGTGTATCTTTGTATATTTCTTTTATTCTGTCCGCCAATCTCTAATCCATCCCATTTCTTTCAAAGGCTTTCCATATTTCTTTTCTTTTTACTTTTTCAAAGGCTTCTTTCATGTTTGTAAAGCAGATATACGCTGTTTCTCATTTTCTCTTATATTTTCTCCTATTTATGATCTGACCGCGAATGATCGCGTCGATCGTGTCTCTCTAAATCTTATCTGTGTATCATCTAGAATGTAGCCAACGTCTGAGTGTTTGTGTAAAGCAAGGAGTATGAAGGAAATAGTGAGAGATAGAGGTGAGAATAGGAAAGAGAAGGAATGTGGAGAGTGGGTAGAAAAATCGGAAAGAAAAATTAACGAAATTGGAGATCCTGCAGAGGTAGGAGAAGAGAAGAAAAATTTCGGAAGTTTAGAGGTTAGTAAAGAGTGAGAGAGAGAGAGAGAGAGAGAGAGAAACTTAGACTTAGACTCATTTATTAGGCCATGGGATACAACCCCGTCTGGCACAAAGATAATACAAGTAATTATTACAAAATAAGCAATGGTAATAACAAAAATAAATTTTTAGTAATTAACAATAATAATAGCATTAATAATAACGATCTCTGGCACTAGATATAACTAAAGAGCATATAAAAAGAAAAAGAATTTAAAATAAGGTAAGTTAATTAATAGCAGTTGTTGTCAGTTGTGTCGGTAGTCCTAAATTAATCGCATATTGACGCCACGGATCCGGTTCCTTAGCCATGAGTAAATTGAAAAGCGACTGCCTAAAACTGGCTACATTCCTGACGTCGAACAGAGGTAGGATCGAAGGAAGAGAGTTTATAAATTCCAAAGCAAAATGTATGAAAGAATATTCCATGGTACTAGTTCTTGGAGGAGAGTAGGTCAAACGCGGAGGGTGTCGTCTAGCTGACATGCGAATAAAAACATACTGATTATCCAGGAGAAATCTGGAGCATAGATAATCCGGACTCCCGTGCGAGATCAGGTTAAATGCAAGAGTAGCTTTAAAAAGTGTTTGGCGATTTTCTGCTGAGAGCCAACCAAGAGACAGTCTAAAGGGAGTAATATGATCTCTCCATCTGATATTACCAAAAACAAAACGAACGCAAGCATTAATCGCCGTTTTCAGATTTTTAATCTGTTCAAGATAGAAGTCATCATAAATAACATAGCAATAGTCAAGGATCGGGAAGACAAGAGATTCAACAAAATCCTTACGTAGAGGAAAAGTGAGAGAGCGACTGTGAAATTTCAGAGATCTGAGAGTTCCATCAATTCTGCGTATATTAGATTTAACTTGTGCTTCCCAATGAGTGATCCTTCAATAGTAATACCAAGATTCTTGACCTCTATAGAAAAAGAGATGGGAACATCTCTGACTAATAGTTTTGGCTCCAGACCAGGATGATGGATTTTCAAATATTGATCACTCCCGATAAGAAGAGCTCGAGTCTTGATGCCATTCAACATCAACACATTATAATCTGCCCACTTTACAATAGATGCAATTTCATTGTTATAAATACGCATAGAATCGTCAAAATCTCGGGGTAAAAATGAGTGATAGATTTGCAAGTCATCTGCAAAGAGCATATGCTTGGGCGATAGAAAGGATATCGGGCAGATCATTAAGGGGCCCAGCCTGAGTTGAAATCACTGGAAATAGATAAAACATTTATTACTATTTAAAAAAGTATAACATAGCTTTTATTAATATCAGTTTTTTGTAATTACTATATACATATTACAGATTATTTTTGCGCATTTAAGTGATCTATATTGTCCTCTAAGACTGTTACCGCTCACCGTTAGAAACCTTGAATTTTGACTATTTTACCCACTTACCACGGGTTTTCTAGCCAACCAGCTTATCAATTTTTACCAGGTTGGGCTTAAAATATTCCTGTA
>JAPYZA010003904.1:0-10006 GCA_030522685.1 Eupelmus azureus | reverse complement strand
CACTATCCAACTATACACAAAATTAATTAGTCATAGGCTGAGAGCGAAAAACCTCACTTATTTTTACTTTTAAAGTGTATCAAATTGAAATAATTTAATTACACATTGAACTGCAAACATTAAAAGGCACGGATGAAACATCCCAAAACAAATCATCTTAAATGAACGCTCTTCGATCCCAGCGCAACAGCAACTCCCGTAAATCCCCCGTCCTAAAAAGGACAAGAAGAAAAAAACGTCCTCGGCGAATTCGGTAATTCGAAAATAAGGCGTCGGAGATAAAGTCGGCGGGGAAGGAAAATATACGTCTTGCGCGAGTTAAACCGAGTAATCCCAAGGACGTTTAATGTGCCAGCGCGCTCGTGCAATTGCACCGGAAGCCGGGCACAATGTAGCTTGTATTTTCGCGCACAGCCAGCGCCCCGCTCGCGCACACATCCGAGCGGGTCTTGAGTAAAATTTTGCGAGGACCGAATGTGGGTTAATGTTGCGCGCGCTTTCCTTGCCCCCTCCTTGCAGGTTTCAGAGCAAACAAAGGGACCTTTATCAAAAGCATTCCCGCGATTTAGACGCCGGCTGGCCGGCCGTTTATTCGTAATTCTCTCTGGCTGCACTGTGGCTGTACCATGTATAATGAATTCGCGCTGCCCGTTTGTTTTGCGCATACGCACGGCCGGGCTTCAAGCCTCATTTGGGTCGGGTTTGAGCGAATGTGTTTATTGGAGGTTTTGGGCGGAAGCGGACTGATTACGATTTCATTGGGATTGATAGACGTTTGTCGAGCTGGGATGGAAAAGAGGTTTTTGCGGACGAGACGCGCAAGAAGCGGGGGGAAACAAGGGATGAAAAGTGAACGAAAATATCGGGATTTGGAGGGATTCCACTGCTCCATCAATGTTTTTACTCTAATTTTTTTTAAGCTTGTCCTAGTTTTGCTTTTATGAAATGAAACTTTCGGATAGAAATTACTGAAAGTTTAATAATACATTTGTGACACGCGAGCTGTCCTCATTCATTTTCTATTGGAACACAATGTAAAATACTTTTTGTAAGTATTAGCCTTGCATTGTTTATGTTACTGAATTGTAAGCATTTTTAAATGAAAAAAATTTTGTACTACCAAAATAAATCCTTTTTCATCTTTCATTAATATGGACTGATATTTTGTTTAAGATATTTACTAATATAACATCGCTTTTATATGTACATACCAGTAAATCAAAAATTAAATATTCTGATTCGAAATGTAACTATATTCTTCTCCATGATATACGATTTGGTGTGTAAAGAGAGTTTGAATAAAAATCATTGAAAATAATTTTTAAGTTATAGTAATTTTAATTTTCTCCTGATGTAACTCCTGACGTAACTTCCACGACAAAACTCGAAATTTCGTAAATTCAAAGGCCGCAATCGAAAACCCCATCCATCAATTAGACACTATATGTCCCCAAATCTCTTTTCAAAAAAGCAAAAAAGAAAAAAAAACGAATGCCCAGACAAACGCGCACAAGTATACTACTGGACAGCTGTAAATAGCGTAATTAAAGCACGACAGGGTGTACAGCTACAGAAGGCTGAGCCCTCTTTGAGAGCCGGCGGCGAGTCGTTTTCCCCGGCCTGGCTGAGCACGGTCGCTTCATCCATTTTGAAGCTGACGTTATTACGCCCCAAGCTGCACGCGCGTATTTTGGTTTAAGTTCGCGCGCGTGGCGCTAGCACAGGGCCCGTGTTTACGCTAATTAAATTATCAACGCACGGGGAGGCAACCCAGAGGCAAGCTGATCTGATATAGGAAGCGAGGACTTTGTGTGTGCGGAGGTATGCGAGGGCTAGACGCATTGGCTGTTTACGCGTTCTCGTAAGGCTAGATGTGGATGGTGTTCGGATGATTACGTGTCGATATTTGCTTGTGTTTTTTTTGTCTGTTTGTGGTGGGTTTATGGTTTGATTAATGAGGAGTAAATTTGAGTTTTTTAGTAATGGGTGGATTAATAATGGTTTCATTTTAAATCGTTTTATGCTTTTTGATTTTTATAATATAGAAGAATGTTTGCTTTGCTTAATTAATATGTGAACTTTATTGTATGAAGCGTTCTTATTAAATGCACCATTTTATTTAAATTAACGGGAAATATAATTATTATTATATTTGTTGAGAATACCACGATTAAAATAGTTTCTACTAGCGATGTATGATTTTGAATATATTTCATTATATAAATTAAATGTTTGAAGACTCGATAGGATATAATTCGGGTCAGGCAGCTATAGATTATATTTATAAACCAAACTTCATTATGGAAATCAATAAATCTACTGAACCACTTAATTACTTTTGAAATTAGTTTCGCAAAAAAATCATCTCTAAATTAAACTTCGATAATTTTCCAAACTACAATATTAACGCCGGCGCAAAATGCACAAACAAAACTTGATTAAACTTTCAGCTGGCAATTATTTCGCCTTAATGTAAAATTGCGAAAATATCGGAAAATTATGAATAGCCGTTTACCTCGCTGCCATATTGGGGCGCTTGATGGATTACTGTCCACCTCGCACTTCAGGCTGACGGACATCCCTTCGATGATTGGAATCCCGAAGCCGGGTAGCCGCGTTATCGCGAACGATGGCGTATCTGAAATAGAGAAAAAAAGAGGAGTTAGGTGACAAGCCCTGTCGGTGGGGAAAATTAGAGCGGCCATGCATCGGAAAATTATTATATGGGCTCATTAACCGCATTTCAGCGTCATTAATATCAGAGTGACCCTAATAACGCTGTTCAACGTGTGATTATCCGATTACCTGATTTCTTTTGAATATAGAGTGTATATTTTGTTTGAAAAAAACGTTTAATAAATAAAAATTTAAATTTTTTCAAACCACTTCGATTTTATATTTTATTGTTTAATTTCGACAGAAAAATTATTTATATCCGTCTGATATTTAAATTTATTTAAATTTATAATACAAACTGAAATAATCCTCTTATAAATTTTAATCGTTATATTGTTATTCGAAAGTAAATATTAATGTGCATGATATTAAAAAAGCAAACTTCATCGTTTTAATTACAATATGTAAACAAAGCAGCCTCAAAATTCACCTTAAATATACATTTTTATATAAAACCACGAATACATTTTTTACCTACACCTACATTCTTATAATACAAAGATAACAAAAGCCCTAAGATCCCCCCAAAATAAGGAACTCTCTTCCTTATTTAGAAAATGCAGCTGGATATCCTCCGCTTAATCAGTAAACAAGTTCTCTGCCCCGTCTCGGATAAGCTCGACCTCGCCAAAAAAGCACCCCTCTCTTTCTCTCTCTCCCAGCGCGCACCGCGAGCCAAAGTATTTTCCATTCGCCTAATAAGACGGCCGCGTGCTACGATCTCAAGTAGGCGGCGCTCGCGGATAAGCAAACCAAGAGAGTATCTTGAAGTTATTCACCGGACTATAACAACCCACCCGGAGAGCGAGCTTGCAGAAGACAATGCTGGCTTAATGAAAGCTGCATTTCTGCGGGAGCGACATAAACACCATGCATTGCAAACAATACGAGCGCGGCGCTATACGGCGAAGTGGCCCACAGACCTCGATCGCGTAATGAGAGCCTTTAAAGCGCCGGCCGCTGGCTTCGCTCTCGGTCGAGGATATTTTATTTTCATTTGGCCGGGAGCCAGTAAACAGCGCGTCGCTGGACGTATCACAAACGAGCGTTTTGATGCGACGTCGCGGGCGTAGTTATGAGAGCTCTCTCTTTTACGGGATGCTTATTATGTATTCCGGAAAGATGCGACGGCTTTTTGACGAGGCCGCTTGGCTCGCCGAGTTCTGGGAGATTTTATTCTGCCTGCGACTGGGTATTCACTGCGGAGGGTTAATTTTGGAGAGGTGAAATTTAAGCGGACGTGTTTTTGTATGTTTGAAGCATTTTTAATTTTAGTAGGGAGATTGATGGAAGTGATGAACGGAATGAATTTTGGAAAATTTTGATCGAATTACAGTAAGTAATCGTCGCCGTTTAGAAAAGCTGCGATAAAAATCCGACATTAATTTTGAAAAATTTACCTGTCAAATTAGATTGCATAAAGTTTGGAAATTAATTTGAAAAACGATTCCGTTTAAAGAAAAAGAAGAAGCACATACTTTTATTACCCCTCGGATTAATCGAGCGAATAATTTTCTAAAAATTGAACTACTTTCGGCAGAATAATTTCCATTAAACGAAAGCTCAATCATGTTTTCACCGCACGCTGACGCGCAAAGCGGCCCAGTAGTCGCTGTGCAAACCGTATTATCGGGCGCATTTGCGCTGAAGTAGATGGTAAACTAGGCGGAATTGAATGAGCGAGATATAAGTGGGGACGACGAGAACGCGCGCGTTGCTGTTTTCATAAATTTTCAACTTTTACTATCAGCGCGAGGGAGAGCAAAACATTCCGAGGAATAGCCTGGTATTTTGAATAAAATACTCTGCATTCTTGCGTTGCCGGAGTTTTCTTCATTACGCGTAGTGTTCTTATGTAATCAATTTAGATTAATATCTATTTATGAAATTTTAGCGTTGTGCTTGTACAAATGTGTTATAATTTATAAAGAGTAATTCCAAACGAAGAACGGATAAAAGCTATTTTTTTAAAGAAAAAGAGTTTCTAAAACACCATTATTTAACCAGAACCTTCTTACAAAGACAAAAACATTCCCCGAATGAAAATTACGACTTATATACATAACTATGCTCATTCCTAGAAACTTGGCGTTTACGCCCGAAGCATAATCGCGTCTCTCCAGGTTTGTCAAGTTTAGCGGAAAAACTTGGTAAACGCGCGCTCGCGCTTCAACTTCTTAACGACGTTCTCCGCTGTAAATAAGGCAAATTATTCCGGCTGGAGTGAGGTCGAAGCCGCGGATAATTAAGACACCGCAAAGAAGACTCGTTGTCGTTTAATATTCCATTTTATCCGGCGCATAACGACGAACTTTCGTTAAGATCGCTCTAATCCCAGCGCGAGCAATCGTAATTTCGCGGCGATTAATCAAGGCGCCCCAGCGCCGATCCTCAGGATTCCGCAAACGAGGTGAAAAAGACAATTAAAACTGTCTCGAGCAGCGCGGTATAAAATGCCGCGAGAGCCTCGCCGCGAAAAAGAAGCGCGTTAACAAGCGAACGGAAAAAACACACGGCAGGCCGATGAAATAAATGGCGCGGGGCAGGGGAAGAAAGAGAAGCGCGAGAAAAAAAATTATCCTCCGCATTGTGCCGCTCTTGTTGCCGAGTGCATTTTGGCGAGACGCCGACGAAAAAAAGGAACACGAGGCGAAAAAGGATAAACAAGAAGACAAGGACAAATTGCGCCGAGCGCCGATTCGAAAGCCTCCGCGGGCCGTATCCGGGATTGGCAGCCTGGCCAAGCGAGAGCGGGCGCATTTTTTAATTGACGCCGCGCGCGCGTGGCGGAGGAAAAAAGGAGACGAGGAGCGCGGACTCTCTCTAAAAGCGACCTGGCTGCTGCTCGGGGGAGAGCTTTAAATGAATTGAGCTGCCGCCTCTTATACTTTGTGCGCCTCTCTCTCTGCCGACCTATTTCAATTTCATTCCCTTTTTCCGCATGCTGCAGCCTCCGCGCGCATTCTTTTAATTCCGCGTAATTCAATGGAGGATTCAGCGAGTGCAAAGCTCGCCGAGCAAGAGGATTTTAACTGCGAGACTCGCTTCAGTTCTCGCAATTTATGTACCTTTGGACGTGAAGTGCTTTGACGTGTTCGCATTAAATTCACCTGTATATGAGCGAGACGAAAAATACGCGTGTCTATTGATCCACGCTCGTGAGTCACTTTGTTGCGTTGACAGTCGAAATAGACATCAAATTGAACCGATGAATCATCCCTTCGTGGCTTCAAAAAAAAGACGTCAAGCTTCATAAACAATTTCTCCAAGTTCCATAAGTACCCCCAGTCAAGTCCCCCCTCTCCCCTGCCAGCCATTTTTCCAAACGGCTGGGAGTGCGCTCGCTTAGCTCGCTTTTGTGTGCTTGCAAAGAAAAAAAGTAAATTCCACTCCCGTTCGACGTCACATTCGATTCCCGTCGCGTTACCGCTTCCCCCCTGCTTACGCGCCGTTTCCTCACTTTCCCTCCGCTCACGCACAGTTTTGTCTCCCCGCCGGCCTATCCACGAAATTGCTCGCACGTGCAACCTATCCAGCTTCCTCTCGTTCTCATCCTTCCGCTCTAGGCACTCTCTCCACCCACGCAGGGACCGCCGGACTTTTTCAGCGTGTCCCCTTTGGCAGAAGAAAATCGCCGCGTGCGGCTCGCTTTAATGAAGTGTCGTTCGCACGGCTACGCTCGCGTGTAATTCCGCCGTTGAGCGAGGAAAACGGAAGAAAAAGAGCAGCGCGCGCGAGTCCGGGAAAAAGAACGAGGGACAAAAGGAAGCGTGGGAGGACGAAAAAGCGAGCCACGCGCGAGAAACTGACGGTACGGAATTAGGCGCGGTCGTTAACGCTGATATTAATGTACGCCAAGCGGCCAGGGGAGCACGAAAAACGGAGCGTACGTTTGCGGTGCGTACTTTAGCGGACGCGCGCTGCCGAGACGTATCTATTATGCTATTCAGTGTACGGCTCCGACTCGTTTCAGCGGGGAATCCCACATGCGCCCGGCTGAATTTGCGGAGCAATTTTTTCCTCCTCGAGGCCGCGTCGCTGATACTTTTTTGCGCCTGCATTTTTTGCGCGCTTAGCCCTGCGACCAGTGGCCAGGCGCGTTTTACAGCTTTTAGAGATTCTGAAAGTAGAGCGAGATGTGTAGCTGCGCGGAGCGAGCAATCAGGATTTATGGAGAAAGAATGAAAAAGTCTGCGCATTTGAACCTTATTTTGTCTGGAGATCTTCAATTATTCGAATACGAAAATTCAGCTAAGTCAATTTATATAAATTTGAAAAATTCATTACGTAATTTAATAGGTAATTCACACGAATGCCGAATCGTGAGTAATAGTAATTTTTGACCTAATGAAGAACCCTTTTATAGTGCTCTTTGGTAATGAACGTACACCATGAATTTTTTATCTTTGAACATGTCCCTTACGCATCATTCCGTTTTTACACATGGCGTTACGAGTCCTTAAAAAAAAACACAGCCTCATACCCCGTTTATGCCCAAAACTGTTGCAGCTTGGACGGAATCAACTAAGCAAACCCACTCTTAGCCAAACATTCCCTACCTGTGCAGCTCGTAGAAATATTTTACAAGCCTTAGTCCACGGGGCCATAACGAGCCAAGTCGTATACGAAGTGAAAACGCCCGTGTGCACACGGACGCCAGTGCACAACTCTAGCAAAGTGCAGTTGTCTTCCCTGAGCATTCTAATGTTTATAATGTTGCAGAGCATCGCGCGGAAATTTTGGTTTACGCGCATCCGGCTTGCCGAGCGCTGTTAACTTGGTTAGCCTCACGCTCTGGCTGAAAATTTTAAATCACCCGCCCTGTCGCTTAGATTCATCCAGCTTCCAAACAAGCGCAAGCTCCTACTTTACTTTCGCAATTTCCTACAGAACCGAATCGACAGTATCCCATCCTAACAATACCCCTGCAGACATTTCATACGTAGTCAACTTGAACCTCGTCACTGATTACCCACAATCTCAGAGCACCATGACAAACCTTTAACGACACCAT
This sequence comes from Eupelmus azureus, assembly GCA_030522685.1. Taxonomy (NCBI): domain Eukaryota; kingdom Metazoa; phylum Arthropoda; class Insecta; order Hymenoptera; family Eupelmidae; genus Eupelmus; species Eupelmus azureus. The sequence continues at coordinate 2,316 of JAPYZA010003904.1, read as the reverse complement.
TCTCCCCATACTGTCCCAGCCATTAATCAATTCCCCAGCGCGTAACCATCCCCCTCAATTCGCTAAATAGGCTCGCGTTACACCGAAAACGCACACCTCGTTATACCGCGTCAAAGCGCATCGCGGCCTCGAATGTATATCCCCGGGGCGAATCGTCGAGGGCTCGCGCTATATTTGCTTTAGAAAGTTTCAGCCCACGCGCGGCGCGCTATTTCAAATATGCGCCCCAGAGCCGAGGCACGCGCGTATATACACGGGCATGGCGCATGGAAATGCACCTGCGGAGAGACCTTCGCGGCCCGCTAACGATTCACATCCCGTGTAAATCTGAAATGCAAATGGAGGGGAAGCGAGACGCAAGCTCCCATCCCCCCTGGCTTTTGTGTGTAGTGCGTGTAGGAGCGAGCCCGAGGTGTTTGTAGGCTGGCTGTATACGCGCTGTTGAAACGCGGGCGCGCTGGCTGTAACAGTTAAGCGCGCTTACGGTTCGACGATCGCTGGGAGTGGGATGGATATGGCACTTTTTGCGGGACGACTGGTGTGGACGAGTTTTAGGGGGAGGGGGGAGTGGGTTTTATGGTGTTGAGGTGGGAAGTTGGGAAAGTTGCTTTTTACTTCTCGGAATTTTATATTGTAATGTTGCTTTGGAGTGGGTATGAAGAAAGTTTTGTTCATGATAAAAGGGATTTTAGTACAGTTGTGGAGCAGAAGGTTTGAAATTGCGGTTTCAAGCATATCATTTATAATGTACGATTTATCGAAAGACTAGACTATTGGAGATTACTTTGCTCATAGGAGCACTCGTTGTGGAATGGCTAGCTTATATGTTTCACATGGATACGAGGGTCCGAAAACTCGTTCCGATTTACTGACAACCGTCAACCTTCCAGATTAAGTTTTTTCGAGAAAACGCCTTCTGGTTTTCAAGAGGTTCGGCGCCAAAAAGCTTCATTCGATTATTCGGTTCTCGACCGTGAAGGAATCAAATCATATTTTCGATGGTACGGAGCTTGCACAAATGGTGTAGCTATAAAGAATAACAATAAAAAGGTTGCGTTTTATGTTTATCCGTAAGATCACAGCTGCAAAGATGGTATTTTATAAATAGTCGAGACTCTTCAATTTATTTTTGGCAAGCTTGAAATATTTTATAGGTGGAACGGATAATTAAGCATCAAATTATTTTGGTTTCTAATTAATTAGATTTAGCTCGTAGACAGCGTATAAAGTTAGAAATTGAAGCAAAAACAGTTTACCCGTAGGCGCACACGGCGAGTTTTTTAACTTCAAACTTTACTCATTATCATATTCAAATTATGGAGGGTAAATTCAAAAAAATTTAGCTTTTTCGTGTTCAACGATGGAGACTCGTAAAAACTTTGCAAATCAAACTATACTTTTAATAGCATTCTGCTCGCCGGTTATTTAATTCTTACATTTTACGATCCACCATACGAAATCCACCTCTCTGCTCAAACAGCCTTAAAAATACTACCGTGTGTCAAATTCAAATAACCAGGTACTTTAGAAACAAACAATACCATAATTCACGTATATTAATACAAATAAACCTCCTCCAAATTAAAAATAATCCAGTTCACATAGACGCCATAGCACCAAGAGAGACAGAGAGACAGAGAGAGAGAAAGCGAGAGCAAGCCAGTCAGCCGAGCCATCGCAGCGTAAAACATACATTTTGCCTCGCGAAGCACAACAAATGGAATTAACGCGCGCTCGGCTGTCATTGCATTGTGTTTACGCTGCAATTACGTAACACTTGAATCCGCCGCTTTAAGCGATTACCCAAGCTCGTGTGTGCAGCCGACGGACCGGCGGAAATGCCTTTCTCGCGCGCGTAAATTCTTGTTATCTGTCCGGCGTGTCTTTCCCTCTGCCCCCCCCCCCCCGCCAGAACCGAGAATTTATCCAGGGGGGTTGGGCTTTAATCCGTCGACGTCGACCCTCGGAATCCGCTGCGGGCTACAATTCGCCCGCCGCGAGCCTTTTGCGATCCTGATCGCGGCGACAAAATTGCAGCCGCCGAGAGCCGAGGCCGCTGACCTGCGGGCTGGATGCCTTGTGAGTTTTTGCGGGAGGGGGGGAGTGGAAAGTGAAAATTAGGTGAGAGCGGTTTGGACGAGTGTTCCGGAAGCGTGCGTTTTGACCTGAAGAGAAAAGAGAGCTGGAGGGCGCTTGGGTTTGGGAGAATTATTGAAGTTGGTGGAAGCAGTGGGATATGCAGCTGCAAATGCATTGTTTTTAGGGGTGATTTAATGTTTTTGGGTGAATTGAGGAGTTTTGTTTGCTTTTAGGTTT
>JAPYZA010003903.1:0-14307 GCA_030522685.1 Eupelmus azureus | reverse complement strand
ATTCGTGATAGTAAAAGCGTTGGCTTTAAAATATGAATTAATTGGTTGCCGCAAGTAGGTCAGAAACAAAGTTAAGAAATATCACTTTTTTAAATATTCGAATTATATTGCTCTCGAAAGAGCCATTATAATTCAAAATTTATCGAGGCACTTTGAACATCAGATTTATCAATTGACCTAAATCCGCTAATTAGCATTCAATAGTCAATTCACAATGGTACGTCACACTTTTGCGACTAAAATAACTAATTTTCAAAATTTATTATTTACGAATGATATTCCAGACTTTCAGAATCTCTCATCCGTTTTCTTCCGCAGCTCTGTCAATCGGGGACACAATTCCCTTAGATGCCACATGGCAAACTTGTTTCTTACAATTTTACACAATCCTTTTGTTTCACACGCTGAGCTATATACGGCAACGCTGAATTTCGCCCAGGAAAAATGCTCTCGTCGTCTAGTTGCGGAAAAATCAACAGACACCCGAGGATGCGCGCAGAGGTACGAGAATACCTTCGACGTAGCGAAAACAAGAAAGTACGAAGGCGATTGAAAAATAGAAAGGGGGAGGGAGAAAAACAAACAAGACGTAATGCTGTCTGAGAGAAGTCCCATAAATGGATGTGCAGTAAAAACGCGTGTGAGGCGCGGCCATAAAGAAGCTCTAGAACTGCGTCACCTGGAATTGCTTTATTATTCAGTTTTACTTTGATTTTTTTAAATTCAGCTCGCAAAGGGGCAGATTTGATTTTCGTATGTCGCAAAAGATATTTGAATGTTTTTGTGATCAGAATAGAAAAATTATGCAGAAAATGATATACTCTTTCTAACCACCATTTAAATAGCTGAACTCGATCCGACAAACAACTTTTCAATAATTTTTGGTATACCCTACAGCCGCTCAAATACTCCAAAATATAAAATCCGTCAAAATATCAATATTCAAAAAATCCGAACTCTTCGGCAACAACACACTCGGCGAAAAATCAATGAAACAAAATCCCACGACAGAGCGCCAGATCGGAGTTTTCAATAAAGTCAGGAAGAGAGCGTTCCCGGGGAATCCATAAAATCAAGTCTCCGGCCGACTGTCAATGCAGCTTCCCATACCTCTCGGCGTGTTTCCGCGTATTCTAATAAAAGCTCGCGAATCTCCGTGAGTGCGTTCATAGCCCGATAGGTGAGCAGAGGAGGCCGTAGCCTATACCAGCCGCTCGTACATATCGAGAGGACGGAATATCTGGAGCGGCGCCGGCGGATTAAATGGGTGGGAAGATTGGCCGTGGGGGTGCGACGTGGCTGAAATGAATTTTCAATAGAAGCGTCGCCGCCGGCTGGGAACTGCCTTCTGGATAAGGTATAGGTATATAAAATGAGAGGCGAGAGTCTCCTGGTTTGTTCTCGCGCTTGCCTCTTGGTAATACCATTGTTCTTGGAGGATTTTTCAGAAGCGATCGATGGAGAGCTGGGGAAGAGGATGGAGATTAATGTAAGGTCTTCTAATTCAAGGCTTGAGGAATTATTTATAGCTACTTGATTTATTAGATGACGTTTACGAGTTGTAGTTTGAGTTGGTTAAGTTTTTTAATGCCTCTTGCCAATAACGTTTCAGTATGACTATCAAAGCACCTGATTCAGACTCTCAAGTACTGCAAGCTCTCATCACAAAATCTTTCTTAGCCAAAAGCTCATCCGAAGAAAGTGCCAAACAAATAGTACAACGCTTAAGCTCAGCCTACCTCCCAGCAACAAAAGAACGAGCATCCTTACCTCAAAAAAACAAAGAATCCAGTCTCGCTTCATCTAGAACCAAAACAAAAAAAAAAGCCACGAAAAAAGCTCGCAGAAGCGGAAGACGCTAAAGCTCGGCGTAACGGGTATTGGGCTCTTTTGGCCCGGGGACAACTTTCGCTAATCCTCCTTATACCCCGGGGCGACTGGCATAACTCCTAGCTCGTGAGCTCAGCCTCTCTCTCTCTCTTTCTCCAGGGGTGGAAGGAGAAGAGAGAGAGAAAACGTCTCGATCCCGCACGCCGCGCGAGCGAGCGGCGAGAATACCTTATGGGACCGCTGGTAAACGCTCGAATATCCCGCCCAAGTGCTTTCCGCTTGCCTCTCCCCGAGCCCGCGTCGACTTTTCCCTACTCGGCTTTTGTCTATGGAAATATGAAAATATATCTCCTCCATTCGGCTTTTACTTCCGTATTATAAAAATTGCCCGAGCGCGCCTCGCCATTATTCTTGCCGTCTTTTTGCGCGCGGGGCGGTTCTTTTGCTTCTTCTTTGGATGGCTGGTTATCTGTCTCTGGCTGACATTGGCTGCTGAATGTAGGTTAATGCGGACGATGACCGGTTAGCGCCTCGCGCGCGTTTGAGATAAGGGAGCCCTTCCTTCTTTTGTCTAACTTTGCTGAGAGTTCTTCGACTATTGTAATTATGAAATTTGTGCTTTTCTCTTAATGCAGTGTTAGTCTTTTTGCTAATGTTGGGAATTATTAAATTAAATGCTTGAAAGGAATTTATACGTTCGAAGATTGTTTTATTATTTCGAAGAGTCTTGTTTAATAGAAAGTTAATATTGTCCGAAAGAACAGAAAACGCATGGAGTAATTTTTGTAACTACTTTAGCACATAAGTTAACTGTTATTAATTTAGCTAACACGTATTTAAAAATAATTCAGCAACGAACCAAGCCATTTTTGAATGATTTTTTGACATTTTAATATATAAATATTTGATGAAATTTGATGAAACGAACTCGGATGCAAGATAAGATCATATCTTGTTATGCACATTCCAGGAATCAAATATAAAAAAAAATGAAAAAAATTTTATTTATCTACAATATGTCCTTAATTAATTCCTTTTAATTAATTTTGATTATTCAATGTGTTAATAAAAGTTTATTATATTTATAACATAAAAAATGAATAATAAAAAACAATAAATTTATAAATTTTATCCTGTTACTATATATTCTTCAGGATACGTTTTAATATAGGAACATCAAAGTAATTTCGGAAATGATTCAATATTAATTAATATTTTTGATCGAATATAATTTGCGTTTTTTCTGAATAAACAATTCTAATTATCAAAGTAAAAGTCAATCAAACTTTTTTACGTTCAATTTCGCATTACAGTCATGCCGAAATAGTACAGAATTTCGAGCAAAAATAGCACATTGACTTATTTTTTCATCAAAATTTATGTACTGAAATATTAAATAAATTTGTTAAGGTAGAATTTTTTAAAAGTGCTTTCCAAGGCTTTTACTTTCAAATTTTGTTATTTATAACTTTTTTTCGATGGTATAATCTATTGTAAATTTTACCATTGGCAAATACTATTAAACTCTTTACAGGAGTAAAATCGATAAACGAAATAACTAACTTACAATTAACTCTGAACTTCTTACAATTAGTAAAATGGTTTAAACCAATAGTTAGACACTTCCGTAACATTAAAAAATACAGTTTAAATTAATCAGTACTCTTAATTAATCAACTTTTAGTCTTGGTGAATTTGGAATTATTATGAAATTGTATTATCGAATTTCATCACAATTTTGTCTTTTAAGAAAGCAAAGATATCTAAATTATTATTGCTAACGTGCTAACCTTCTAAAATTATCTTTACAATATTGTACTTGATTTCCAAACTGATCACTCCCGCTTCCCATCCATAAAAAAAATAAAATAAAACAAACGACATCCACTAAATTTTCGTCATCCGGCCAAATGTCTTCATCATTATTTCAAAGCATTATAATCGAACAACTTTTCAAATAGCAAGGACTTTTATGAAACAGCGCTCCAACTTCACCGAGCTACAAAACTTTTCCCCCGCATTCCTCTCCGCTCCCGCGGGCACTAAAACCAAATTATCCTCGACAGCCCCGCGCGTAAAAAAAGAGAGCGCTCGCGAACTGAATGCAAAAAAAAACCCGCACCCGCAGCTCGCGCATCCCCCTTCACCCCACCAACATTCATATAAACTTCGAAGACTCGACAAAAGAAGAGCGATCGAGGACACCGGTAGCTCCGAGAAATACACACCGCGCAGTAGGAAGGGGGGCCAGAATAGGTAGCTGGCTGGGCCGGCAGTAGCGGCAAGCTGTCGCCGATGGGAGCCGGTTCCGCTATCGTGGCCCTCTCGCGAAGCTTGTAAATCAATTACAAGCCCCTGCGCGGCTGGTGGCGCTGCAGCCCCTCCGAGAAATGGCACGTACTTTCCGCGCTGAACTTTCGGCTGCTGACGTGATCGGCAAACTCATGTCGAGGAGAAGAGGAAGATCTGTGGGGTGTGCAGGGAAAGGAGCTGGGGTGCGGGTGGGGCAATAGGTAATTGCACACATCGTCAGTGGCTTTGCATGGAAATTAATGGGGATACGTGGGATCGCGGTTGGTATCGTAGAAATGGCGGCTCAGTGCTGTTGATATAGGTGGCAATGAGCAGCGCGGTGATCTTACGAGTAGCCGGGTCATTCTTCAAATTAACGCGCGAGAAATTGGGTTAATTGAGCGTAAAATAAGAAAGCAGCTACTAGCGCGTTAAAACGCCATTCCCATTCCCGACTCTCCAGACGCTTGCGGCCGGCTCCGTAAACAGGCGAGGCCAGAGCAGCTACAAATGTTTACACGTACTTGCGCGCGCGACAGGTACAAAGGGCGACAATCTCACGCTCGGAAGCGAATTCGAGTATAGCGTAGCCGAGCGTCTGTATACGCGCGGTGTAGGGCGCGCAATATACACCCCTAGGAGAAGCCGAGCCCCAGCATCGCCTGCACACGCACACAGAGAGCCGCGTGTCCCAGGCTAGATAGCGAGAGGTAGGCGAACGAATCGGTTGAGCGCTCGGGGGGTCGGCTGGCGCTAGATTTGAATATGATTGATTGAGTGTAGCGGAGCGAGCGACGTGAATAGCGTTTCTGAAAGCCGTGTACGGGAAACACACGGGCGCAACGCCTGTGCGAAATAGAGTTTCGGAGGGGGGGACTGGGACCTGTCAGGCGTCGAGTGCGCGCGCGCCCTCTTAAGTAGATGTGACAAACTAGAGGGAGTGGGAAGCAAGGAGGGAGAGAGAGGGAGTGGGAAGTCGAGAGGAGGAGGCGAGTGCGTCTTTTTATTAGCTTTACCGTAATGCAATATTGATTTCGCCATGAAACGAGGAATAACAATATATTTCGGGGAAGGCGAAGTAGGCCAGAAGCGCAGAGGTCGGCGTCGTATTTTATCGGCAAATTGCGCGCGGAGGGCTAAGGGCGGGATTCAGGTTTCCCAGAATTTCTAGAATTTCTCGGCGCTCTGATGTATTCATGGATTCGAGGAAAGGGCTGAGCAGCCCATTTGCTTAACCCTTTCTCAACGCGGGCTGAATTTTATTTTTCTTTGGACCGCTCCTGGATTATTTTATCCGATGTAGCCGCTGTTTTTCAAGTCCATCTGATATGCCGCTGTTTTTCAAATCTTTGAGAGCCCTTTCTTACGCAGAAATACTTTCGAATTTCCAGAACGAGCTTCGTTGGAAATGTTTTTTATTACATCTCGCGATACAAAAAAAGAGAAAAGAAATAAGAGTAAAAAAATTTTTTGTTCCTTAACAAGAAACATCCTTGGTACACAAAAAGACCATTCCACCCGTAGTTCCCATTTATTTATCGAAAACGGAACAACATTAAAATAAACTTCCCAAGCTCAAAGATAAAAAAGCAACAAAACAAACCAAAAAAAAAGAAAAGAAAACACGAAACTCCAACGAAGCAAAACTCGATTCACCACCCACACACACAACCCACCGTCCCAGCCATCTTATATCCCCAACACATTCACGGGAAGAGAAGTAGCGAGCTTCCGGGCGCGAGGGGAAAAGTAGAAACGCTCGCGCACGTGGTGCGTCCTCGCAATAAGCTCGCACAGCCGCTGGAGGTGTAAACGCTCGATATTTCTTCGCGATTCTTTTTTTTTCCCTCTCGGCAGCCCTGCAACGGCTCGAACAGATGCTGCGACCCTTAGCGTCGATGAGGCGGTGCAATTTTCCCGATGCAAGCTCGCAGAGGAAAAAGTAATCTAGGCGACCGGAGGGGGGATGACATTTAAGGGGTGAATCTCATTTTCAGGTTGCGAGAATTATATTTTGAGGGAGCGCGCGGAATTGTATGGCTTATTCTGTTGCGGGTAGTAAAGTTTTTCGCGGCTGAATTTATGGTCATTTAGTTTTTTGAGGTCAGCGTGAAGTGGCAATTGTAGGCTGGCTAAGCGAAAGCATAATTTGCATTTCTGAACGAAAATGTGCGGCGAGCATTTTAGTTTTATTCTTTTCATTGCAACGGAAGGGCTAAATGGCTAGATTTCAATTGACACTTTCCAATCAAGCTAGCTCATACCATTTTTCAAAACTCTGACCAAATCGAAATCGAGCGAACCTTAATTGAACAGTTAAATTAATAACCTGTTGATTTAGCAAAGGACTCAGTTCCACGATAATCCATCGGCAAATAGAGCCAAATTATAAAGATATATACAAGGCCGTGAGAGCACATAGAACGAAAGAGCAAATATCAAATTGCAAATTGCGGTAGTTTCATTACACTACGAATCGATTGCACTTCGCTCGCGTGTGCGCGCGTTATATGCGGCCGAGTGCCCGTCTGAATGAGAATTCAATATCGTACGCGCTCTATATAGTCCACCAAGTGCTATTTACATTTTCTGGTTTTAATTTACTTCCCCGGGATTTAACTCGATGTTCAGCAGACACGAAAGAATACCATCCAGGTTTCATTAGAGGGCAAATCCGTGAGGAGCTGCTGTAAGTGATGATTAAATATTGTTGCAGTTTTATAGATTTGAATTGTGTTTCGTGGAGTATTTTTTGGGGTAAATATATGTTGGGCTAAATTGCACCTTGTGAAAAGTTTTTGCCAGTTTGCAGAAGCGTGATCAATTAATCAAAGGAGTATTAAAAATATTCGACGATATATTGAACAAAGCAATTTTTCAATATCTTTTGTTTTTCAACTTCGAACATAACTAGTTGAGTACATCCATATACCCATCAAATGATTTAAAACGCACTTTTTTAATTAAAAATATTTTTTCGGCAATTTGCAAAAAAATAAAATTGTTCGTACACTGTATGTATTTTTAGTAAAAAAACTGTGGAGCTTTTTCCAATTTTTCTACCCAGCTCCATTATCACAGAACCAACTTCGATCTTTCGCACAATAAGAGCTTTACAACACCGGAAGTACGGTCCAGCGCTCGCGAACTTCGCATTCTCCCAAAAAATTTTTGTGTACCCGTCAATCAAGCGCATATCTTCCGCATTGCTGCGCGTTATTTTCATCCGGTTTTCCGGGGACGCGAAGTTCGAAGATCACGAAATTTGTCATTGTTTGTCGGGCGAGCGGCATGCGTCAGCTCCACGAATAATACGGGCGCACAGAAGAGGCTGTAAATTTCCTGCGGGGATGCAAATTTTCCAGACGAACGCGCCGTCTCTCTTTCTCTCTATCTATATGTATCTATCTCTCTTTCTCTCTCTTTTACCGAAGCACATGCGGGCCTCAAAATTGCTCTCAGGCAGTGCACGTACACTTCGACGTCGCGTTGGGGAAATCGATACTTTTCCGTCTTGGCACTTTTCATCGTTTTTGTGGGAAGATAAAAATATAAAAAGCACGTATTGCACATTGCATAGAAATATTTTTTGAAGCTGATTAGAAGCACATGACTTGTTAGAGAAATGTAGGCGAAAGGATTTGCAGAAAACTCGAGAAAAAGTTAAGAAAAAGAAGGAATTTCCAGTGGACTTATTGAAGTTATTGAATACGTGTAATATCGTTGATGTATACGCGCTTTAAAGACACGCACTTTCACTGTTTTTCTCTGAGATATTTTATAAAATATCTACCTATTCATATCGGTTCATATGTTTTCTGTGCAGACTTCACCTTTAGACTTCTATGTTCTTACAGATTTTTCCAAGAAAGTAATATGAACATTTTTCTGATAACAGATGTAACGCCTGCTTGCCCCATTTTATGCTTATTTATTATTTTATAGAATAGTTAATAAATTATTTTCACCCATATGTTGTATAATTTCAAACAAATATATATTATTCAAAAAGAATATTCTAAAATTATAATTCTAAATATATCTTCAAAAGAAATCATCTTTAAAAACATCCGCAAATTAAATTGATAATTAAAATCTATTCCATTATCGAACCGCGTACATCGGCAACATAACGAACAGAGGCTCTTTCGCGTTTATACATTCGCACGCGGCTTCATTCACCGCTACACAAACGCCGAGCACCGAGATTTTAGCGCGATAAGAAATCCATGAAAGAGCCGCCGGGCCAGCAAAGCGGAAGAGCCGAGAGCGCGGCGCGGCAAAGTAGAATCATGAAAGTGATACACGTTCGAGCTGGAGCTCACACAGAGAAGACAGACAAGCTCTCTCTCTCTCTCTCTCTCTCTCGCTCGGAGAGTTTACGCGTCTGCGCCTTTTTTCTTTGCCCTTTCTCTCCCCCATTCTCTCAGTCTTTCCGCGCCGTTTTTGTTCTTGCGGTAAGAGTTAATCCCCGCGCAGCTTTTCCCTTTTGCCCGCGCGCGCGCGCGCAGGAAACTCGCGCGCCGATGCTCTCTCTCTCTCTTCTTTTATTCCGGCCTTTTCCTGCGCACCGCACCTTCGACTCTTTCTTCCTTTCTCCTACGGGCTTCTCTATTACCGGGCACTCTTTGTCGCGCGCGGCTAAGTACTCTTTCTGCTGCGCCCCTTTTTTCGTGCCCCGAGGTGAGAGGAGGCTGGTGGGGGAGACCGCAGCGCGTCGCCGTGACGAAGCGTGAATGTTTTATGTCAAAAACTCGTGAGCAGCGGGCGTTTCGCACTATGCGGATTTATATACGTTAGACTGTAGCGCTCGGCGCGGTAATAAAAAGTCTGACGAGCTGGAGCGTAGATCTGCATCCGGTGCTGGTACTCCCGCGGTTTTCTGCCGCCGCGGGAGGGATGGGAGGCTGGAGAATTTATAGAGATAAAGTATTTTATCGGAACGATTGAATGTAAAATCACGGGTTATTTTATCTTTGATCGACGCCGGGCGGGGAGGATAAATGTTGGTTTAATCTCCCGCAACTTTATCGGCAAAGTAGCTGTTATTTTATAATGATAGATTATATTATTGGTTTTTTCTTGGTATATAATTAAAATAATTTATTTTCGAAGATGAAAGCAATTTCTCGTTTGCAATTATTTTAGTCAAACTCGTGTCTGGACATAGCCAGTCTGTTACTACTGAAATCGAGTGATTATAGGATTATTTCAGTTTCGTTGATTATACATTATACATGGACATTTACCAATAGTAATTCTAAACTGAATAGCCAGAGCACATTAAAAAATCATGATCATAAAAAGTAAATGAAAATAAAAATAAAAGACCATCAATTTTCCACCAAAACCACCCGTAAAACAACGCAACCACCAGAGAAAAAATCCCCCCTAGCACAAGTAAAATTCGATCAACTCACACTGTACATCGAGGAGTATGCTGGCGTTCATGGGCATGGCGAGGGTGATGTGCCTGGCCACGCAGATGATGGTGGCGTTGTGATGGCCCCTGAGGACCTTGAGGTGGGCTCCGCTGCGCAGCGGCGAGGTTGCCGGCACGATCGTAAGATTATCCGGCGGCTGCTCCGGCCCGTCCAGCGTCGCCTGGGACAGGGTCATGCCCCAGGCGAGCACCGGCGCCGGATTGCCGCCCTCCGCCGCGCACTCGAGCGTCAGCTCCGAGCCCTCTTTCACCGGCACGAACTGGTTGCCCGGATCCAGGCGGCGACCGTCTATCAGCAGGTACGTCCCCCGCGGCGCCTCTGCAACAGACGAGTACACCATGAGTGTATGGTTGACAAGGTCGTTTAGGCTGTAAGCAAGTGTAGTGGTAAAAATTGTTTGCGTAAAATGTAATACAATAGAATATAGATATTTTAATAAGAGTAATTAGTTATTTAGATTTTTGCAGCGAGTATACAGACAGTAGAATTCTTTACAAACCCAGCCTGTGAACTCGGAAAATGCGGAGTAAATATCGGCCGGCTAAGCCGTTTAGCAGTCGGTTAAAGGGGGGGAACGATACAGCCCGTGGCGCCGAAATTCCCTCCGAAAATCCCCAAACAATAAAGCGCCGCTAAACGCCTACTCGTCCCGCGAGAGATCATGCACCTTTATGCGCTGTAATCCTCGCGCCTCTCGCCCGCAAAAGCCGACTATGCGCCCCGTCCCTACTCGTAAACTTCGCAGACGGAACGTAGCCTTCCCATCGCGTTCTTTCCTAGTCGCCGGAATGACTTTTACCTTGTTATGCCCTATTCATGCGCCGCGTGCATTATACAAAGATAAAGTTTCGCGCGCGTCGTCTTTTTGAAAGTTTAATTTCGAGCCAGCTCACGGCTTTCCAGTTTAGCGGATGAAAAAGTTGCTTTTTCGATTATTACGCGCGGCATCAGGGCGATGTAAAGCCGAAGCAGCGCGTGGAGGTGTAATCACAGAGCGTCGGTATAAATTAGACGTTACGCGTAGCAAGCAGTAGAGGAGACTGTATCGTGATCTAAGTGCATCGCGAAATTGCCTTCTCCAAGTAGCGGCTGCGTCTAATTGCAAATCAATATCCCGTGCATGCCTCGCGATTAGCGGCGGATGGCCGAGCAGGGCCGCGGCGGCGCGATACTTGCACGCACACCGGCTCAATGGCTCGTGCTTCCAGGAACGCGACTTGGGCGAGAGCTGAGAGGTCGGGGGTGTCTAGTGAGGGCTTGGAATAGTTTTTTATTAGTTTAGAATGATTTAGTGATTGTTAGTGAGTGGAGTATGAAAAAGCTTTTTGGTATTTGAGTGTTTGTTAAAGATGTAAATTCGAGGATTAGGGAGTTTTTATTTTTGATATACTTTTTAGAATTTAAAAATCAATTGTATTGTGGAGTAGAATTATAAAAAAAAGAAAAAGGGAAAAAATGTAATAGCATAATAATAGTTCACAATATGTAATTGTATGATAAATTATCAAACTGCCTTTTTTCGTTCGTTTCGCAATTGATAAATCAATGTTTTTTATTCGAAATTTCATGAACGCTTTTTTTTACTTTTTCTCAAACCTATAATAATAGATTAAAATTTAAATTTACATTATACAGCATAAACTAGTTTTCTATTTTTCGTAATAATGGACTATTGTTTTACGCAACGGAATAATTAAGAGTTCACTTCGGAAAATGGATTTTACTTCAACAGGCCAACTACTACGCGGAACCCGCCCATGTAAAAGTACTTCCATTTCAGCTTTCACGTTGAAAAGTTTCCATTTTATTAAACAATTTTTAAGCTTTTTACATTAATCCACGGCCGTAATTTATTTTTAAAAGAGTAATCGAATAAAGTTGTTAAAGTTAATCCCGCCGCAAAGTTTCTCATTTAACCGTTAAGCCTTTAACAATTAAAGCGAGTTATATAATTGACTCATAAAAATTGTGCGCCCAATAACGAACTAGCGACTAAACCACCTAAGCGGAAGTAACAACCGCAGCGTCCGGAGCGTTCAGCGAAAGTATATAAAATAGCCGAGATATACTTTTTCTCTGCACGCATGCACGCGCAGCAGTCCTGCAATCGAGAAAGGCCGCAAATTCCAGCGCAGAGGCGACGCAGCTTCCCAGTCTGCTCCTCTCTTTCTCTCTCTCTCTCTCTCTCTCACTTTTTTTTCTCTCTGTCTCTTTCTCTCATCTCTTTTTGCGAGTTTTTGTAATAGCTGCAATTACCATATCGCACCGGGAGAGCAAGCGAATTCTCATTTTTTTTTTTGCCGCAGCGAGCACACGGTTATTTTTATCTTCATATCGCGTGCGTACGCTAGCTGTGTTACTCGTATATTTAGAGGTGTTAAATTATTTCAGCGCTGGTTGCACAGCAGTAGCGTTGGCATGGAATGAATTTTTGCCGGTCTGTTCGACGTAGCTTTTTTTGGACTGGTCGGCAGATAATTTCGATATTATTTTGAGATCTAAATTGGCGCGAGTTCTTCCAGCAATGTTAATAGTTTTCATCACGTTGACGTGCATGTTTAATTTTTTTATCTTTAATAGTTACAATACTACTTCTAGGCGTAAAACTATCTGTTTAAACTTCGACTAGCCACTAAAAGTGATTAATCGTATTTTTCCTGTAAGAAACAGGATTAAGGTAATCTTCGATAGTTAGAATTAGTTGAGTAGAAACAAAAAAAAAACAAATCTCATCGAGAGCGTGGGAGAGAGGGAAGTTCCGGACAAAGAAAAAAAGGTTAAAAAGGAAGTAAAAAGCAGAAGCAGGCAATCCAATCGTGAAGACGCGGCAATCGACTTCGCTCGATGTCCCTTCCAATAATCATCTTGGATTGCTCGCCTCGGAGCAGCCAATCAATATAGACAAGATTTAGAGTTTGCTCACTCCCTTTTTAGACGACCTTACTCGAGTTTCTATACTCGACACGCAAGATTACATTTAATCGATCATGTAACATAATTTGTGACTTAGAATAAAGTTTCTAAAATTATTCCTTCTGCAGATAAGCAATCAAAAAGTAATATTAAATATATTTTTTTTATTTAATTTTTCATAAACTGTCCTTCTGAAACATCCAATCTTTGGATTAAATAGCTTTTGATTGCTTTATTATGTAAATATGCTTGCTACATTATGAATGCCATGTCATCATTGGTTTTACGTGATATACTAAAATATAATGAGTCATTATTAAACAGCTTTTCCGTATAAATTAAAAATATGATATTACACTGTTTTACGAGTTCTGTTTTAAGAAAAAAGTTTTAATCGATTTTTTAAGGGTGATTCCACGGAATAATTAAAAAGTTTTTTATTTCTTGATGAGAATATAATAATGAATCTTCGATGAAAAAATACATTTTTTGCTTTTAATATTCAAACTTTCTTGTAATAATGTTTTATATATTCATTCTGATTATTTATTACAATAGAACGTATCATGTTATTTTTCATGAAGTTTTAATGAACCTTGCAAAATTAAAAACTTCCAATACATTATGTAAATTGAAATTAATCCTTAAACGAATAAAAATACAATATAAAAATTTAAATTTAAAAGTATATCAACGCTGGATGTTTACGTTAATTAACTGTTTTTTGCGTTCTAGAATAATGCTGCAATATCAACACCTCTGGATGCTAATGACACGCACAAAGAGCGCGTCGACGTTTTTTTTATCATTCTAGTCGCTCTTGTTCATTTCAAAGCCTTGAAAAAGTAGCTTTCCACGTGAAACCTTCCACAAAACAGTACTCAAGCGAAACACAAGAAACGAGAGGTGCGACCTGATAAAAGAAGTATCATCGTGTTCTTTCCATTTTCTCCCTGTACTATGCTATATACATTTTCATTTAATCTTTAGTAGTTATGAGAAATGCACGACCTTTTCTTAAATTCCGAGAAAAGTTCTTGTACAGTTTGTAAAAACTAATCCAATACGCTTCGCTTGTCCATTTATTTAATAGAAGAATTATTTTAATTAAAAAGTTATTACAAGAATATTGTAAAAATTTTTTAATAAAACTTGTTTCTATCAAATAAAATGTCAATAGAAATTCTCTAAAAGTTTATTTTTGTAAAGATTGTAATAATCTATTATTAGACGCGAATTCTGTAAATTTTAATCATTGATAATAGGTATGTGTTTTAGAAAATATGTAATTAAAAAATTTTTGTTCAGCAAAATTTTTTCAAAACTCTGTTTTTATAAACAATGCAAAAATATATAGTAGTAAAATTCAAACCCCAGCATTAAACTTTATAGTAAACCAAACAAAATAGAATGGCAATATACATAAATGCTGAAGTCGCTGATTTCATTGAAATTATTCAAGCATGTACCTGGTTTAGCTGCATAAAAAATTGACAAAAAGATAAAATAAAAAACTAGAATTTGATTACTAGGGACAGACCATAAAATGCATAAATAAATTTATAACTAAAATTCATGTGAGACAATTAACTCTAGAAAACTAATATACTATTATACCATCTCAATACTTTGAGTTTTAAATAACCAAAATAATCAATTGATTGCAAATTTCAGAAAATGTTTTGACTATTAAATAGAAAGTGCGCTAAAGTTTTAAAATTTTATAATGCCTAAGTATTATAATTTTCACTAAATAATAAATAGTACTGTCTGTTATTAATATTAGTTTTACAAATTTTTCTCTTGAACAGATCAATCAATACATTCA
>JAPYZA010003902.1:0-15025 GCA_030522685.1 Eupelmus azureus | reverse complement strand
TGTACTTTAAATACATTGTGGGGATGAATGAATTGGTCTCACGATCTTCAGAAACAACATACGTTTCGGTCATTTACCAGGTGAAAGCCTACTTACCCTAATTATCAAGGCAAACACCATAAAATATTTTTTATTTTTTAAACTATCGGAACACTTTTTGTTAACATTATTCTTATTATAATTTTAATAATAAATTTACGCTAATTGTAGACTATCATTACGCATTTAACAAGCTTCACTATCATTTTTAACTTCACTTTCGTTAGTTTTAGAGACATTTCAGACGTGTCTGAAAAGTTTTTCCATTGGCTCTCGAATTATCTTTCGTTAGTTTTAGAGACATTTCAGACGTGTCTGAAAAGTTTTTCCATTGGCTCTCGAATTATTATCAATAAAGTCATCGTATTATCGACTTCATTTTGAGATTCCATCTCATGATCTTGGTCCTATAAATAATTAAAATAATATAATATCTTTTTAAATGAATTTTAATAAATTTAGTAAAAAATCATACTTATATATAATTATATATAATTATATACAACTAAATTTGTAACGATGAGACTGCGCCAACGCCGCGCTACTCGTTACTTACGTATACAATTCTTACATATACTGTCGCGTGCGGCGTCGATAACTATGGAATTTATCGTAACTGATGCATTTCTAGGTAAATCCACCGCGTTACAAAGTTTTTCGATTGGCTTTCCAAAATGTGCGTTTTAAAAACTTCTTCTTTTCCTTTCGTATGATCTTTTATGGAAAAGAACAGCCTTATTGATTTTTCTTTGATTTCTAAAGAATCCATCCAAGTTTTACAAACATCTTTGCCTAATAATATAGAGGCGTACTGCATAATAAATGTCGAATATTTTAAATATGGCCAGTCAATAACTACACTGTGCAAATCTCGATTATTTGTTTTCAGTACATGTCTTAGAGTCGCATAGGTGTCTTCCATATATTTTGAAATCCTTTCCGCTTTTCTTGAATGCGAAGCTCTTCCTCTTCATCATCGGAATCTAAAATTCTATTAATACTTCTTTTTGTTCAAATTTCTTTTAAATTATTTATCATGTAATCGGATATTAAATTTATCATCTTTAGCCGATCAGTAGACGTCGTTGATTCTTTTTTCTCGCTGGCGAGTCTAAGTCTTTCGAGAATTTCGTTCCAGAAACAATAATGTTTAATTGATGTTACATGATTTGATTAGATCGATAATATAACAAAAGAACCAATTATACATATATAGTTAAATAAACTTATTAAATTCATTTGGGCGTTTGTCCTCGTGACTTGGTGCTGACTCTGGATCTCGGAGTCCACGCTCCGTTCTGATCTAAAAAATCTTCGCAAGGTCAAGTTTTCATCGCTCACCTCGGTAGGACTAATTAGTCTAGTTTTTCGCAATTTGTTAAGATGTATAGTTTTGATTGTAATTTTTAATGTTATTTCTACGTTTTGACCATTATTGATAAGTGGCAAGATTATATGCGGGCCAGCTCTTAAAACTCATGAAAATTTTGTAGAATTGAAATTTTAACAGTCATTGCCTGTTAAAATAGTTTAATAAATAAACAATTTCAATTAGCATATGTTAAAATTAATTATGTATATTAAAATAAAATTTTTTTAACGTAATATAAATTCGTATTATTATATATTTGAAGTTTTCAAACGATATTCTAAATTTGTATTAAACTTGTACTAGAATAGAAATATTTCTAACGATGTATTGTTAAAATTAATAATGTATTATGATAGAAGATTTTCATTAAATGTTTAAAAAAATTATTTTACCAAGATTGCATTTTATTAACCCTTCCAAATATTAAATTATAGAAATGCGTTTTTATATTTCTTTACGTTTCATTACTCATTTCATTATTTACACGTTTTCTCAACATTAGTGTATATTTAATTACAAATTGTTGTAATTTTTTACAATTTACAGATACTAAAAATGAGCAAATTTATATGATTTTGACGTTTTAAAAAAAAAGTCAGTCTGACCAATTAATTTTCCTTATAAGACCTGGGGCGTTTCAATTTATTTAGGGGAAATCCTGCGCCGCTTAGCGGCAATAAGTGAATTAACAGAAAAAGTTACGTGAAAACGTAAACGTAATAAATTTTAAGAGAATGTAAGAAAATATAAGAAAGTGTAAAGAACGTCTAAAATCCAACATAAACTTACGATTTCTTAGATTTTCTTACAATATCTTGCCGTTTGTCATATTTCTTTCTTCTTTTTTCACAATTTTTTACATTGTTTTACATTTTTAATTTCCACTAGTATACTATTACCCACAAGCAAACCAACTAAAACAGTTCCCGTCATTCCCCAAAATAATTTATAACCATACCTCACCCTTATCGAATCCTACAAAACATCCAACACCGAAATTATTTATTAGCGATCACACATCGCTTACGGGTGGCTCGGCAGCTCGATAAACGACAACGTTTAGACGCGCCTCGTTAGAGCCTTGTCCCACGCTCGTCCCGTCTTATCTCTCCAACAATGAGCGGAACCCGAAAAAACACTCGACCCCCGTAATTACCTCAAATTCGAGCCTATTAATCCAGCGCTCGGCGCGCTCGGAAAACCAGTTCCAAGTTTTCCAGGCGCGCGCGAGGTGACAAATTTTTCCGCCAATTAAAAATTTCCGCCTGGCTCGCTCCTCTGGGGGACAGATCCGAGACACCGGAAACCTCACGGTTAATCGAGTCGGCTGCACAAAAGCCGGGTCCTAGAAAATTACAGGACGGTAGGTGGCGCAGCGCTCCGCGGAAGCGAAAAAGCGACAAAGTCGAAATTTTGTAATTTCGTAACTCAGCGGGGCTCGGCGATTGAGTGCTAATTGATTTTGAGATTTGCAGGTCTGGGGCGATTTGTGCGTGGGCTTTTTATACTTCCTGAGAAAGGTCGCTGCTTTCGGGGACGCGTAAAAGTTGCGCGCGCCTTCGCCGAAGGTATAGGCGCGTAATTATAGAGGATTCGTAATCCCGCGGTTGGTTGTTTTTTTTTTAAATAGAGTCTCGTGGTGTTTTGACGTTAGATTTCTCCGAAGGTACCTGGAACCGGGGAGATTAGATGCTGAAATGCTGCTTTTGATGAAGCTTCTCGAAGCTGTGGGTTGTAAAGGATAATTTTCTTTCGTAAGTTTTGTTTTTGTATTTACGTCATGAGGTAAGTAATTACTATAGTTGTGTGTGATTGATTATAATATTTTAGAGGAAACAGAACACTTGTAGTAAGGTTATAGACTTTTTTGTTTTTATGACGTTGAAATTTAATTGTTGATTTTTTTACTTAAAGTGTAAAAATGAGGTAATATGGCAATAATTTTTTTGATTAATCAACGGCACGTAATTGAAATCAATGAAAAAGTGTTGATATATACATAAACCATTTGAATAGATTTTTCACGCTACAATAGTACGTTCCTTTATTACTTGCCAATAAAGTTTCTGATTCTCAAACAAACAGTGGGAACGTTATGACCGTATTATTCGTTTCTAGTTTTATGAAAGCAGCATCTTGGTAAAAGGTAGAAATGCGGAAGCATTTGGGTCATTGAACTATATTATTACCATTCAAAGCGTAATACGTACATTTGATGCATTTTTCTATTTTCTCAGAATAAAACTATTGGAATTCATGCATTTCGGCGAAAAAAGAGTTTCTAACTATTTCCGACCGTTATGTTTTAGAGCTGTATCGTAGAAGTTTTATTTGTTTACCGATAACTGAATCTGAGTCTTTAAGTTGAGCAGTCTTGAATAAAATACAAACACGTTCCAATTCAGATTATATTTGCTATTGTGAAAATAGTTTTGGCCGTAATTAGGACCTTGTTAGCCCATGTAAAAAACCGCTTATGCATAGTCTATGCAAAGGAATTGACATTTATAGTATGTACATAAACTATAACTAATCTATATATAATTTTTATTGCATTTTTGAAAATTAAAAAAATTTTAAAATAAAATAAATAATAAAAAAATTCTGGAGAGAAGATTTAACCAAAGTTAAATAATTAAAATTTCAAACGATTGAAATTTCAAAAATAAGGACTTAGCTAATTAAATTATTACTTAGAGTGAAAGATTATTTACAACTATACAGTTTTATTAAAAGTCTTTTTTAAAACTAAAGCTTTAGATGTTTTTACTAATTCATAATGCAAGCATGTGTAATAAACATTCTTCAACATTCAATTTCCAACGACCAAAAACCATTCTCCCAATTTTCCTAACCAATCCCCACAAAAATCCCCACCGCACCCCCCAAAAAATTAATCTCCCAACCTATCTCCACTCCCAAAATCCCACCTCACAAAAGAAACACAGCCTCCCAAAAACCATCCACACCGCTTCCTCCTCACACCCAAAAATCCAAACTATCACGCACCTCCCCAAAAAAAACCATCTCCCCAACGCGAAGCGCCGAATCATACGCACCGACAAGAAACCCAGAAAAGACACGCCGAGGCAAAGATCCTCCGCGCGAGCAAGAAAGCCAATTCGAGAGAGCACTTCATTGAACGGCGAAGCGATAAATTGGAGCGGGATGAAAAAGGCCCATCCGGTCCCTTTTACTATTTCGAGCGAAGGATTCTTTCTCCCGCCAGAGCAGCTCGGTAGCAATCGAAGCGAGGAGAGAAAGAAAAAAAAAGGGGAGAATCATCGCTTCGTCTTCGCTCGCGGATGAAAGAGAGGAGGCCTTTGTGCGCGCGTACACAGGCCAGAAGGCCGCGCGCCTTGAATAATGAATAGAGCCGAGTCCTCGCGACGAGAGCGGGTTTAAGACTCACTTACAGTCAGGCCTGACTTTTTTCTCCGGCTACGGGATTAATCCTGTTTGGGAGCGAGAGTTTGGAGAATTTTTCGGGAGGCGGGTGTATGGATGTATAGCAGAGGGAAATCGCTGAGTTATGGGATAGGGATAGATTGTCCAGCGGAGGGTTTTTCGTGTTTTATTGGGTTTTTCTTCGGCGCGGGATGGTAGAACGGTAGCCGATGGAAAAGTCGATTAGTGGCTTCCGTTTTATTGTGCTGGTAAAAAATTGGGCTTTAATGCTTTTTTTACGGCGGCGTAAATTTGAATTCGGTACGGTTGGGCGAGCTGAATTTTCGGAGGGCGATGGGAGCGGTTTTTCATATTTTTTTTGTTTTATTGTATTGCCAGTTGCGTTAATTAATAATTTTTGGTTGAAAAATTGCGGGTGTTGGTTGGTTTGTTAAAGAAAGGATATTCAGAATGTGTATAGTTACGTTGATGCACATGTGTTTGATATTTTAAAAAGCCTTAAATACCTCTGAATGTGATGACTATCTATAGTAACGACTGTTTTCCGCTCGCAACAAAGGATGTTTTTAAGGATAATGACTGTCGGATATTTCAGTTTATACTTTTACTGTTTAAACGAGCTCTAAACAGCTGTTCTTTACGCCTTTTACCCCTTTTATGCGGGCGTAAATATAAGGAATTTTTATAATTTTTCAAAAAGGAAATGAAAAGTTCGTCGGGGCAGATACTATTGTATTGTACCAGCATATTCAATATATTATATAAATGATGAGTATGAAAAACTGTCTATAAAATTGAAATATTTTTTTTAATAATTTCAATAAGTATAATGCCGTTAGCATAAAATGCTACAAATATCCAACAAAAGTATCCATATCGATATACATTCCGAAAATTGCTTAAAAACCATCTCTCGGCCAACGCAGCCTTCCTAAAATATTCAATTTCCCCCATAATCATACCCACACAAATTATTCATCCACTTCCCCGAAGCCGCATCGCTCAACTTCGCCTCGTAAAAAAAGACGTAAATATTCCAGCCGCGAACCTCTCGTTTAAAGAAAGAAAAAAACCCCAAAAAACCAAACGCGAATTAGTAAAGCACCTACGTACCGCCACACTCGAGCCTCTCCCGTCTTCTCCTCCACGCACGTCTACCCCTTAAAAAAAAAATTCATGTCGGCAGGTAAGCACAATAGAAAAGCCGGGGCTTCCCCCCTCGTATAAACGCATCGTCTGTCGTATGTCGCGCGCGTCCTAGAAAAAAGGGCGCGTGACGGTCTTTTCCAGATCGCCCGCGCCGATAAGCCGGCAGGCGCTCGGAATTTTCGAATTTCGTCTATCCCAAGATCTCCCGGCGTTATAAAAGTTTCCTTCTTTTTTCTCTCTGTCTGCGCGCGTGTAGGAAACACTAGAAGATGCTTTGGTGGATTTCGGAGATTTTAATCGCGCCGGATCGTCTTCGGATGTGTCTTCTAGGCCGAAAATTGCCGCTCGGCGTGTCGCGTGTGTGATCGTGAATGTGATGGTTGAGGGGAAGGGTGTTTGGAGGAGAAGATGGGTGGCGGAGGCAGATGTTTGATTCCTCGTTGTTATTGGGGAAATTGTCGGCGTGAGAGGCTGACTGGTTTTTCTTTACGGGAGATGGATCGGTTGTTGTGTTTTTTTTTATGGTGGTGCTTGGATAGGATGGTGCATTTTTCGGGAGGTATGTGTGAGGGTTTTAATAGGTTGAGTGTGTGTTTGATAAGGGCTTAATTAAAAGAGTGGTAAAGAATAGGAAAGGATTGTTTTGCGGTAGTGTATAATGTTAAAAAGTTTTAATTTTATATATTTTCACCATACTTAAGTTGAATATAATACGATTGAAATTTTGAATTCGTTCGGCAACGTGAAACGTAATTTTATTTCACACGGTGAGTAGGCAGATATCGAATCATTTTTCTCATTTGCTGCACCACATTATAAATGTTTCATTACATTCATATGCACCCCTTTAACCGAACGCATCGGTACATCGCCTACCACTTTCATATGGCTGGAATGCTGTAACTTATGCCACGCTAATACCATTAGCACTCGCATAAACAGCCAAAAAACTATCAATCATCAAAATATTATACACAACCTGTCAGTCGTCCATAGTTAAATATACATAAACACTTCGTTGAATTTATTGAATTTTCCATGCGATAGAAAAATATCGAAACGTAACGCTGACTTTTCAAAAAAAAAGGACGTGACTTTCCTAGCCCTCTACATGCATTCATCTCCATACGCGCAGCAACGCCGAATGGATTCCCGAAGTGTCTCTTTAAAAAATAACATAGTCAGCTGAGCCGGCAATTACGCGTCAAAATTTTTTAACATCTTAATACTTCGTTAGCATACTTTTTTCTTTTTCAAAAAAAGCGCGCTTTTTGGGCGCGCTCTCAGAGCGACGCGTCCGGGAAGGTCCATTAAAATTTACATTAATGCCGTCGCTCGCGCGCGAGCTTTTAGCGAATCGCCTAATTTGCAAGCCAATACAATGTTTCCAAAGTAATTATTTCCGTCGTACGTAGGCCGCGAAAATATCACGTTCACATTAGCCCCGGACACGACTCATTAATATTTATAATCCACGAAAGATGCAGCGACGCGCGCGCTCGTGTATACGTTAAAACTTATTAGATTTATCAAAAAATTACAGTGCCTCGGCTCTCAACTTTCCATAAAATATCGTCGCGAAAAAAATTATTCCGTATCGAATTTTACGTCCTCGTGGTAATACGGCGACGAAGAAAAACACGGGGCGAGAGAGTAACCGCCCGGTGGTTAATCCAATTAATTATACATTGTGCGCGCGGGGCCCCCGAACATCGACGATTTTAATTATCCGACAAAAAACACGGCTGCGCCTCGCGCCAAAGTGTCCACGCGTTAAAGGAGAAATTCGCGCTATTACCATAATCGTCGCGAGAAAAATGGCCCTGCCGCGTAATATACATGATAAACAATTTTTATCCGTCAAGGGCCGAGCGCGCCGGCTATATAAAAATTCATAAATTCAAATTCCCAGCGCGTGCGCGTTGAAAATAATCGTAAAAAAAAGGGACGCTGGAAAAAAGTGGTCCGATGCCCCGGGGGAATACGAATTGGCGCGACAGAGAGGAGCGCGGCAGCTTCGTGGAAAAGTCCTTAATCTCGCTTTTTGAGGCCATCTTCGCCGAGGATCTTGTCTTTTTTCGGAGTTTAGGGCGCACGCAGGCCTGGCTTGATATGCTTCCTTATGGCGGACGTGATTCGTGAAAAGGGAAGATTATTACTATGCGGACCGAGAGGTTGGAGCTCTGGGCGCGTTTCTCCGCGTTAATTCATTGGCTTGTTCGTTGACGTGATTTTTTTTCCGTAGTTTTGGGAGGAGATATGGTTGGGTGAGTGCGCTGGGTTTTTGAGGGATGCTAGTGTGCATTTTAAGGCGAGTGGTAAAGGTGAAAAATGGAGTTGTTGAGGATGGAGGTTGCTTTTTTGGGTATTGTTGGATATGAAATTTTAAGTCTTCTTTTTTGTTTGGAGTATATTGGTAAGAGTATATATTTTTAAATTATATGACTTATATTCAATATGGAAAGTTCGTTTAGTTAAATTACACACCTATAAAAGTTTTATGAATTCTTGTTGAATTTCAAAATAAAAATTTGTTTTTGTGATCATATTAATGAAACAGTTAGTCTTTTGTAATTTTTGATCAAATTTGTTATGAATTTTAAAACTTTATTTTAAAAGAGAAAATAAAGATTAGTTCAATACGCTGACATATTTTTGTACAAAAAAATATAGTTTCAACAACAATCATTCGGCCACAATCAACGAATAACAAAAATCCCCAAAAAAATCTAATCCTCTTTTGCCCCTTAAAAAATTCCATCATCCCTTCACTCCGCTGTCAGCCAGCCATCAAATTACCCTCCAATCTCTCGTCCCTTTGTCAAAACATGAAAACATTTCAAGATCAAATCATCGCAATACACCGATAATTTCCGAAAATCCACTACACCATCCTCTCCAAAATCCCTCCCCCCAAAAACCTTCCAATATCAAATCAATCCAATCTTCCCCGATCCGCTCGACCGTCCCAGCTTAATCGAGAGAACCAAGAGAAAAAAGTCATCGCGCCCCCGTAGGGCATCTGTGCTCTCTCCTCAAGTGCTTTGTGCTACATACACGAACACGCAACAATAGCCGAACTCGGTGTTGATTTTTTGACTTAACGCGCGCGCAGCCGCTGCGTTACGTCTCGCGCTCCTTCCGGAATCTCCGATGTGTGTTATAAGGATGGCCCGCGAGCTGAGGATGTATACAAAGGCGTTTTGGATTCCTGGGTATGTGTACTTTTGACGCGCGTTTGTTTGACGAGGTTCGACGGCTGGTCTTTCGCCGAGTATTTTCGTAAGGCAAACAAATAAATATAGTGGACGAGCGGGCGCGTTTTTTTTTTTTTATTGTTGAATAAAGTGCAGCGCGCTGTAATGATTCGGTATTCTTCGGGGGCTGCATTGTCGGATATGGCTGTTTGGTTAAGGAGGAGAGGGCTTGAGCACTGAGATGTGTTGGGTAAATATACGGGTGCGGGACACGCGCGGTCTTTGTGGGAGAGAAAGACGACGGGATTTGCTTTTTTATTGTTTGGTTGGATTCGATGGTGGATTTTTGGACTGGGTGAAGTTGAATTGTTGTTGGACGAAAATTTTTTTTGGGTGGATGAAAGGTGATTTATTTATATGGATGGAATTTTGCTGATAGCAGGATTATCATTGATTTTAGAAAGTAAAATTCTAATAGGGATGATATAATGTTTATATAAGTAATTACAGAATATTTCTGCAAGTATAATTTGATAATAATGATTATTTACCAGTAATATCGAAAACTTAAAAAAAATCGTAGCTTAAATTGATTCGTAATAGCCATAAAAATTCTCACACGCGCCCAATACGGTAATTTAAAAAATTAACACTCAGCCCGATCACAACGCTCAATCAACCTATCTGTCTCTCCTCGCCGCTCTCTCAAAACCTTAGCATTCGGCATCTAAAAGAAGCATCCTAAAGCCATCAGCCCCCTTGCTTGCACTAATTTTAAAAAGTGTCAAAACCATTAGATGCCGACACTCTCCTCCCAGGGGGATCCGCCGTGCATATGCATTTAGCTAATTGCTTTCCCAAGAAGCTCCCCTAAAAAAAAAAACGCGTTCCCAAGAATCCTCCGCCCGCTCGTCATCGACATCCGCGCGATGAAAAAAGCCACGCACACGCACAGAGCGGCGGATGTATTATTTCTTCACGCGCGCGCGCACGTGTGTATAGAGGGAGGGAGAGACATGCAAGTCACGCGTGTGTCTCTGGAAGCTGTCATAGAACGCATAGCCGATGATCGCTGCTCTCTCGAGGCACACATGCGGCCCGCGCCTGTATTTTGACCTGTTCGCGGCCAAGAAAAATATTCCCTTCTCGCCTTAGGGCCGCGCGCGCGCACTCGACTCGAGAGAAACAAATAGCGCGCTTTTCCGAAGTGGGCTTTTATCTTGTCAGTCGCGCGCCACTCTCGCTTTCGTTCGGGTTATTATTTTTTCTTTGCCTCCGGGATAGTAACGAGGGGCTGCGTTGTGATTCCGGGGGATCGCTAACGAGACTTTACCGACCGTCGGTCAAGGCGGAGGGTCAGGACGGTTGAAGTATTTGGCTGGTTAGAGAGGGTTTGTTTTTTATGTTTTCGACGGCTCTCGTGCGCGGGTGCGAGCAAACTCACGGGAATTAAGTGAGGCAATTCTTGATTGAGTCAACAGAGACTCGGGACTCCACATGGTGCTGCGAGAATAGCTCAGAGTCATTCGTTCAAATTTTGAATTTGGAATTTTTAGAGGTACGTCGATTTGTGTGGTCGGGGGAACGTATAATAGCAACAGTTTTTGGAAAAGGGGTGATTAAAATAGAAAATTATAATAGCACTCAAAAGTTGTATGAGAGATAAATATACAGTACCTTATAGATCAATGAATACCACGTTTAGTGTTATAAAACTATACAAACATATTGGTTGTTTTTTAAATTAAGATGGCGTTGAACCTTAACTTACATGATATTGTACTATTGAGGACAATGAAAACTATTTTCAAAAGTTTCAACTAAGTTCCTAGTCGGAACGACAATAGGCGTATTTACAAAAGGTTTATTTTAACTAAAATTTGAAGACAATTTTTTAGTAATATACGAAATAAAAAGAATTGCGTTATAGAGTACATAGTTATCGAAAAAAAAGAAAGTATTACTTATCTCTATTTGTCAAACTTACTAATATATTCTAAGAACTAATATACTCACTAATATATTCAGAAAAATTTTAATATTATTCTTTACTTTTCTTTGAAACATACATAATATTTGTAGATGATACAGATTATATATTTAATTAAACTTTGGTATTCATATTTTTTATTGATAACATTTTTTATTTCGTTGGGATTATCCCAGAATTCACTAATGTACATTTCAAAGCATTTTTAGTAATATTTAAAAACTCATTGTAAATTTAAAATTATTTTTAAAAAATTTGTTTTAATTATGCATTTAGATAAAAAAAAAGTTTTTACGTATCAAAATTTATTTAAAAATCCTTTTTTAATACCTCGGAATCTAATGTGCTGAATGCACTAAGAAACGAATATACGCAAGATATAGGGAAAATTATCTGTACACATTATTTCAATCGAAATATCGTCAATTTATTCAAATTATCTTAAATTATAGAAAATTATTATTTTTTTAAAATAACTTTTTTCTGAGAAATAGATCACGGCTCCGCCTACAGTGTTCATCACCGTGTTTAATCGGTTTTAATATATTTTATGCAAGTCAGATTGCTTTTATTCTAATGCTACTGGAATGCAGATTTACATGCTTTTTGATACATACATTATTTTTTTTAACCAAAAAATATAGACGCTACTTGATCATTGCTAAATTAAGATTTGTCAAATTTACAAAATAAAAGAATCTTTTATTAAATCTAGTAAAGCATCTTCTCAGCCATATACAAAAGAATAACTTTCTTTAAACCGTAACGAAGGGGATTTTTCTTGTCTATAGTTAGTTTTATTTAAAAGAATTCTATGAATCATTGTATCTATAACATAATCAATATCAAAGTATAATACAGATGGAAGAACGTCAAACAATGATACCAATATTTAATGATAACATTTGAGTAAAAAGTTGAAGACTATTTTAAACAAACAAAGATGCTGATTATAAATTCAAACGTCATTGAATTTCCAACGTTTCAGAAAATTTCCACTTTCTCTTATTAAAACATATAGCAATTGTTTGATTAATCATAAATCATTATATTCATTTTGAAAATATATGAAACATTGATATCTACACTCATAATATTTCCTTATTACTTTGAATAAACAAAAGTAATATCTTTGACAAAGTCGTCAATTTTTAAGTGCGTTGTTTTAGATTACATTTGTCTACAAGGTTTAATTAAAATATTGTATAATTGTCTAGGCAAGACGTCTATTTGTGCGATAACATTGGTAACTTTATTTGATTTTCTATGATAACAAACCTAGCAGATTATCTATGTCGCCAGCTTAAGTGTTCACAGTTAAATAGAATTATGCATGAGCATTAACAATAACTCGAAAATGGATTATTGAATATAATACTACCCGTTATCACCTAAGGAGTCGTTCGTTAAGAACTAATACGTATTATTTAGAATCAATATTTGTATGTAATAGAACTCTATCTTGTCCTTGCGCTTTTTTTCAAATTTCTATCGAAGTATACTTAAAGTTTAAGTCTTCTTCAAAATCTGGGCTTAATTCCAAAAATTTATTAAATTTTATTATTATTTATAATGGATATTATAAAGATTTGTTAAGAATTCTTATATGAGTTCACAGTTTAAAACTGGATTCCGTATTTCACTCTCAATTTGTCTAATTAAAATTATCTTCTAAAAATTTACTAAATTTGTATAGCTTTAAGGTTAAAAATACTTGTGTAAAAATTTTATTACTGAAATACTTAAATGACTATACAAGACGTATGTCGAATAACTAAAATAACACAATATTATCTGTTTATAATTTTTAATTACTTACAAATAATACAAAAATTGCCTAAGTAAAGTACATAGTAAGTGTGTTTTGATTTTTACACGAGATTTGTGTAATTCTTGAGTTTACTACATAAAACACAAAATTTTCAACATGTGTGAACTCCTAGTTCAATTAATAAATAAAATACAGATTTTTAATCCACACTCATTCTTACATCAATTTATTAACAGTAAATTAAAACAAAATACTCTAGAATATACAATAAACTTTCTTACAAAATTTTCCTACACAAAAGTATTCAAGATTCTCAAGTATAAAAATTTCAAGAGTATTACAGATTCACAGAATTAGTCTCAAAGCATCGGAAGTCATAAAATAGTACATCATAGTCACAAAGAGTCACGTTTAGACCATTCATACTCAAAACAGTCCTCGACTACAACTCCCTTAACAATTGCTTAAAATTCACCACAGCATCTCCTCGCTCATCCAATATCCCTCCAAACCTTATCTAACCATCCAAAGCGCATGTAAAAACAAAACGCACAATCATCCTTCTACATCTTCCTCTCAGCTCCAGTTTTGACATCTCACCTATACACCGCCACTCTCGAATTCATTACCCTCGAACTCTACGTGACTCCCATCTCAATCCCATTCTTCAATCAGCGCACATGCACCTCCACGAAAACAAACAGTAACAACATCCCTCTCACAGCACGTATATACGCATCCTTATCCCGAAAATCGAGACGGCGAACATCAGGTAAACATCATCACGATATTCCAGCGCGCGCATCGGAAGCCGACCGCTTTTCTCCTCTCAAGCGGCCGGGTTCGCGCTCTGAATGGGAACCTGGACCTGGTTGGCGCTGGTTTCGCTGCTCCTCTTGTCTGCTGGCCGATCTGTCGCGGCGCTGTCCTGCGGCTTGTCCGCCGCGTAAATCAGCCGCGCGGCGTAGCAGAGCAGCAGCATCTCGATTACCATCAGGGCGTCGTAGGTTACTGGGCAAAAGAATACCGGGAAATGAGTGAGAGTGAGCTGTGTATGCGTTATGCGTTGCGAGCGCGGTTGTGATGCGAGTGAGAAAGCAGGCAGATATGCAGCTTTGGGGAGATGCAAAGTAGGTAGAGGAGGGAGTAAGGGTAGGATATTCGCGTGGAGAGATTAGATTCCGAGGGGTTTTTGTATTTGGTGGTTAGGCTGGGGTGTGTTGTGAATGAGGATTAGGAGATGTGGTGATTGGTGAGCGATGGTAGATGTTAACGCGTCATTTGGTTGCGGGGTGAATTGTCTTTTGGTGAATTGTTGGGGAAGAAGTAAAAGTTGGGGAAGATCAAATATCGTAACGAGAGAGTATGCGTGGCTATGAGAATATGAGAATGTGCATGGGATGAAGTGTGATGGTTTTTAGCGATAGGTAACAATTTTAATTTTTTTTAAATAAAAATATTATGCACACATTTGTTTCAAAATCTTGCAATTTAGATGTACTTAATCAATTTTAATATTCAAAAAAGTTTTACTTTTGATAATTCTGAATTCTGGTAACATAAAAGCAGTTTTTCATTTTCAGATAGTATAAATAAAAGTGTATGAATCACACTGCTAATCAAATAGCAATTTCCTGCCTATTGTTTCTCTACATCTGAAATTCAAAATTAGTTTCCAACTACGTAACTCCGCCAGCCTCTAATGTACTTTTCCGCCCTCTCACTTTTCAAAGGCCCAATTACCCCCGTATCTCCCCATCTCCCTTTCAAAACAAATCAAGCATCAAAGACCCCGCCGCTTCCAAACAACCCCATAAAAAAAAGCAAATCACACTACCCTGCTAACAGCAATAATTTTCCCCAAAAAGCCCAAAGAAAATCCCCATACACCTACCGTTCGCGTAAACATGCGGCGTGAGCGGCATATTACAAGGAAACAGCCCAGTCCCAACGAGGCTCTTGATAAGAAATCCCTGCAGCTTCGAGAACAGCAGAACCATCTGCGAGACCATCGTCTTCTGGGGCAGCTTCGCCTCTGCAAAAATAAAGAAAAGAACCAGCGGTTCAGGTCAAAGAGCGCGCGCCTCTCTCTTATTTAA
>JAPYZA010003901.1:0-26865 GCA_030522685.1 Eupelmus azureus | reverse complement strand
AGCTTTAGTTGCGCCATCTTGTATTAAAATCTATGTATTTTATTTTGTAAAAGGACTTATGTCCGTTAAAATTAATAAAATAAAATAAAATAAAATAAATAATATCTTGTTATATATAGTATTGTAATAATATAATACTTTTTTGTGTCAAATCTGCTGTTTACAAGATAATTTTATTTTTTAAGAAGTGAATATCTATTAATTAGTACATGTATAAAAAGTTAACGTTAATTATTAAATCTAAATTTTATAAAAATTAATGGAAAGTCTTTGTTTAAAAATTAATTAGGAACAAGTTTTTTTTCGTATCCGGCTATACTATAATAATACCATAATAATATAATACTTTTGTTCAACACTCTAGTTCACTCATTATAAAATTTTGGGATGAAAATATACTTAAATACACTAAATTACATTGCTTGATAAATATAAATAATAGAATAAATCAAAATTAAAATAATGTTATTAAATTTATTATTTTATTGTAAAGAATGGTAATGTTAAAAAAATATAAGAATTATTGAAATAAAGTTATAAAAAAAAACTTTGATATGTTATGCTTAACGGAGATATAAGGAAATATATATATACTGATTACACACGACAATCGTAGAATAATATGCTTTTTCACACGTTTTATAATCGTTATCCTATCTTAGTACAAAATTCTTCTTATATTAATACACATTTATTTTATTTAAGACTTAAGACTAACGCATCATGGAAAGTATAAAGAAACAAAGTTTTACATAAAAACGTAAGGCACCTTGGTGAAACCAAAGATCGTCAAATTAACAAAATGAAATTGACAATTTTATTAAACTTAAAACAAAAATACAAACATAATCACTCGTATCAAGATAATATTTTTACATGAGGGTTGTCATTTATATTTAATAATATAATCAGATTTTAATAGAGATTCTAAGAAATTTTTTTATTAAAATATAAGTAAAAATTTTATCTTGATTATCGATTACAAAAGCAATAACAAACAACTTGTATTCAACATTTTTAGTGGAAACTGCAGTTACTATATAATTTTATGAATGGTTGATTCAAGTATTTTGAATAATGGAGTAAGGATAATGTTACTTAAAAATTATGAAATCGCAATGTTTAACAAACAGGTTAACATATTAAGCACCATTTTAACACCATACAAAAATAATTGTAACGCTTTTTATAAGACATCGAATCAATAATTTTGATAAGATAATCGAATATCATAACAGATTTTGATCGTAGCTCAGAAGAGTCAAACATTAACTGAAACTTAATTACTAACAATCGGGAAAAACTTAATTTAATAACGTATTAATTTCAAATTTAAACTGAATTTTTTGTCGTGAAATAGTAACTGTAAACGTTTGTCAAATAGAATTAAAAAATAATAAATATAAATAGTACATAATAGTTTAATGAACATGTAATTTTTTAATAGATTTTTTGTAACAGCATATCAAATGCGATCAAAAATATTAGTTTAATAATTTTTTTTATATTTTATGTACTATTATTATATATTATTATTAACTAATAATATAATCAATGAGAAATTTAATAGGATTTTGAATGAAAAAACCAAAAATAACTGATTATAAACTATGATTGAAAAATTTAATTGTTCAAACAAGTAATTTTAACCGTGCCATTAAAAAATTTAACGAGAAACATAATCCAAAAATGATGATTGAAACTATAATTTTGTAAATATTACAAAACAGAAATTATCAAACGAAAATTTAACTTTAAACCATAAAAAACGAACAATCAATAACAGGCTTTAAAATGTGGAAATAAGAAACGAATAAGCGTATCAAACGCCCACAGGGCGGCACCTTCTGAAAAAATATAACGTTCGCTACTGAAAAGTGAATCAAACAAAAATTCAAAGATTGTTGAAAATATTAACACCAAAAATTCTTAAACAAAACATTAATCAAAACAGTCTAAATTAAGAAATGATCAAGATGTAAAACAGAAATTAAGAATACAACATATAATTAACTAACCGCCTTAGAAAAACATGAACACAAGCAGTCTATTAGTGCTAAAATAACGAGTGATTAATAAACAAAAAAAAGTATTTTGATTAACCGAAAAAATATAACAAAAAATACAAGGCACGAATGGTAAATTTAACAATTTTTTAATGAATTCAATAAAAAATGAGGTACATAGTCCAAATAGTAAAAATAAAACGTAATAAGTGAATCAGAACAATAAAAATAATGTTATTCAAAACAAAACTTAATAATTGTGAAACTTAACGATACAAAACTTGAACCTAATCCAAAACAAATTGCCAAAACAAACAATTTTTATTTTAAACGTTAATAAGTAGTAATATAACAGAACTTCAGAATTCAAACTTAATTGGTATTCAACGGTAATCAAAATTAACAAACAAATTTAAAGTAAATACGAAAAATAAACCATTAAAAAAAATAAAAAGAAACTAAAAATTGAAAGAAAAATGAACGAAAAAATAAAACTAAAAATAATCAAAAATAAAAAAGTAAAAAAATGAAAATTTAAAATCAAAATTAAAAAATAATAATTACAAGAATCAAAATAATATACTTAAATAAAAAATGAGTGTAATAAAGTAATAACTAGGTTTCGCTTATAACTTTCCATAAAATGCACTTAATCTATGAGTCTTATTAGTTTAAAAACTCTGAATTTACCTACTGTTTTAACTTTTTTTTTTTCTTCAAAATCTACTAATCTAGCACAAAAGTTATTAAAAACCTTATTTTCATCAAAGTAAATGAGTGAGTAAACCTAAATCGATAAACCAACCTTCGTTGATAATTATTACAGTATTGAAGTTGGAAAACAGTGGATTAAAATCGAATACATTAATCATATTCGAAATAAAACGCGGAAACTCAAAAAAATCCCAAAATTAAAATATTATTAGAAATCAAAGTACATCTAAATTTGAATGTATTTATACCTAATCTAGATTGAAAACATCTAATATGAAGTTTGAAAAACACGTACACACACGATAAATTTCATTATTATATATCCTAAGAGTATTTTAACTTAAGAGCAACTTATTGAAACTACAATAAAGTTATGCTCGTTTGCAAAGCAGAATTATTATTAACTATTCACCAGGATATTCATCCACTTGCTAGTGCGATAGAATCGCAAAAAACAATCAGAAAAGAAAAAAAATGAAAATCTTAGCCAAAAATTCAAATTTGACATAGGATTGAGAATCTCTCCCATAACTGATTCTTTTGAAATATTTTAATCAATATAATACAAAATAAAAAAGAATAGCAAAAATGTATCTATTTAAGTTATAGCATAACATTAAATTGGAATTATAGATGCATTATCTCACGATAAATAAATGTATTGTATATGCTTTTAATTAAAATATTGTTTGACACAGTTTTTGCAATTATTTAAAATCAAGTTGAATAACGGAGAGATCCACTGATCATTAAGGATAACGAAAATAAAACGTAAGAAAAAATCAATTATTTCACAAAGTGTGATGTAATTAAAAAAGAAAGAAAAAAATAAATAAAATTTAAAAACTCAAAATATTTATGTAAAAATAAACTTCATACTTTTTGAAGCGGATGAATTTTATCATTCAAAAAGTTCTGCGATCAGCGGATGAATTTCAAAAAAAAACCTTTTCCAAGAATTACTCAAGAATAAGTTTGTAAATTTATAAGTTTTTAAATAATTTGCAACATATTGAGTAGTTCTTGAAATCAGATTACATACATCTTTTGAAACTCACCCGCTCTTTTACTGCAACAATATGTTCTCCTGCTAAAAAACTATATAACAATTATTTCTGTCGAAATTTTTTATGAAAAGTGTCCGAACAGAAAGAAGAATTTCAACGAGTTATACTTTTTTTACTATTTTTCATGTATCAGGTGATAAAATTAAAAAATAGTAGGCTTATTTCTCAAATTACGGAAAAACCGATTTTGAATCGACTGAACCGTATGGTATCATTCTAAATTGTAAATTTGAATTTTCTGTACATAGTTTGATGTACCAAGACATGTTCTTTTTAGTATGCATATGTCAGTCCAATTTCGAATCGTGAATCAATTGTTTTTTAAATTCTAAATTTTATTTGAATTTAAACTTGATATTCTTTTATTTTTTTTTTTAGATTTTTTGTTCAAATTGTTATCGAATAAAAAAATAATGTTTCAAATAAAATAAAAACAGAAATAAAAATAATAAGAAAAAAAATTGGAAACATTTCGCATAAAAACCGTCACACTGCTGTTAAATAAACTGTATATATCTTTAGAATACGGTTAATTATAAAGATTTGTGTGCCAAATAATAGTGTTGCCTAAATTATGGTAAATTTTTTTGTTTTTTTTTTTTTGTCGACAACAGCATTAGTAGTTGATGGTTTTTAACGAAAAGAGGCCAAATCATTAAAAAAAATGATTAAAAAATAAAAACATAAACAAAAGAAAAACATAACAAAATAATTTTTAACATCACGATAAACAAATTAAATTACTTTATATTCCAATAGCTGTTTCTTTTTACAAATTTTTACTTTTTTATATAAAAGTATACTTTTTGTATATTATTTGCACCTGAAAATAAGTTTCTGATTATAAATATTTATCAAAAAAGTTTTAACTAAAACTTTCTTTTTGAATGTTCATTCGTTTACCATGATGTTATTATAAATGAAACACAAGACAGCGCAATAAAAATAAAATAAACTAACGCGAAAGAACGCAATGATATAATTATATAACTAGCCTATCTTAAGAGTACGAAAGCTCTTAACTCTACAAGACAGCCGTAATGTAACTTGACGTGTATAGTCATACTACTGATTTTCGATTACAAGATCGAGAGTTTTGATCACATTGTTATTGTATCTCATTTTATATGTTGCATATTACACAAAATATATTCTGTAAAAAATTGTTAATAATTTTCTCATGTAAGATTATGGTTAATATGGGTATGTTTTCAGAAAATGATCTAATAATGACATAGATTATTTTTTGTGTAAATTGTGAAACATAAATATGATCATTTTATTTAATTATTAGATTATTGAAATTTTTACGAATAAGATTTTAAAACAATGTTTAGTTTCCGATCAAAACCCTCTCAAGCTATGCCTCAATACAATGATGATATCTCTATAACAATTAAAGTATACTTTTTAAAATTTTAAAATGATCCTACAACAAAATTTTTTTTTTTGGATCAAAATAAAAAGAAACAAACGAATTTATCATCATTGTATTTTGCATTGCAACTATGGAATTTTTTTCTATTGCCAAAATTATTAAGTGAAGAGCCTTATTGATATACAGATCGGAAAACATTGGCTGTTAATGATCTTTGTAAATGTTTATAGATCAATATGTAAGCAATCGTAAAAATAAATTGTGGAACGAGAAACATTACGTTATTTAGACGGCGATGAAATCCCACGACGGCGGCTGTCCTCGACGAGAGAAAAAGGTCCCACGATGAATAAACGTAAAAATGCCCACGTGATTCGTTGACTTCGCATCGAACGAAGTCGCAGCATGCAAATATATTTTTTGAAAATTCTTTTGATTTATCCTTGGAATTTGTATTTTAGAGCGCAAGAAAGTAAGCGCAATTTTTGGTTGTTCATTGCTTGTAGTTCCTTCTTTTTGTCGAAATGTATCGTCGCTATTGATTTTGTTGGATCTTGATGATGATTTTCCTTAGAAATACTTTCGGTCGGAATTAGATTTCGGTTTCTTGAAAATGTTTTTGCCTATGTGGCGTGAGACAAAAAAATGTACTTTTCAAACGTGGCATGTATAAAAAAAATAATTGTAATTAAAAAAAATTCTAAAACCGAGCCGAGAGCGACGAGATTTTCGGAGACTTATTTTTGAGATCGAAAAATTAATTAAGATTAAAAACTTTGATCCAGTACTTCACAGCATTGGTGATGATCGTTTTTCATAAAATAAATTTTTGTAAACACAATTGATCTCTGTAAATGAAGAATATCAATTTGTAAAATAATTCAAAAATGCTCCTCTTGCGATGACGATTGTTTTGAGGTAGGTGTAGTGCTTCGTATTCAGATGCTTTTTGGTGGAACATTTCTTGAAAGTATATAGGCAGATGCGAAAGTTTTCGCCAAATTATGAAAACGAGAAGTCCCATTTTACGGATATGTCATCGTCAATGCTTGAAGAGTGATTTGGAACAACAATCTTCTTTTTGTCCTGGTAGTCATCCAGAGTTGATTAGATTTTATTGTTTGTTTATTGACGCGGTGACGTAAATTTCAGTTTTCAATAGTGCAAGAAATTGGTTTCCAGACCAACTCGCGACTAAGTCACTCGCTAAAATATTTTTGTTTACTTCTTCTTAGTGAAAACAATGTTGAGTTTAAATGTAGCTGTGGATTATTGATGGTTGTCAATAAAATAAAATTTGTTCTTCTCGCCTTTTAACGAGTCAAATAATAGACTATTTTTCATCTGTAAAGTAAATCCGTAGAAATGAAAATTTTTAAAATAAACAAAAACGTCATTTGGTTTACTGCTTATTGAAAGTTTGTTGAATATGCAAATTTCTTATTTTTTTGTACTTTGTTTTGGTTTACAACTCGGATGACTGAAGTGCTATTTCAAAGTGAATTTCTAGATGTTAATAACTTTTATCCAAATCATCACGTTTACCGCAAAGTACCTTCATGTCAGCAATATCCTTTTTTCTTATGATGATTTTTCCGGATGTATAATATACTGTTAGTATGTTGTCGATTTTGTATTTGTTCTTCTTCTTCTCCGTGATCTTCTGTTAAAGTACTTGATCCTTTACAATTAGTTTTTAAGGGTAGAAAGTGCGGAATTTTGTCGAAAATTGACATTGGTGCTAATATTTTTAAGCAATGATTTTGTTTTGCAAATGTATTACCGGAATTTCTTGGTATATTTTGTTATTATTCTTGGTGATATTGTTGTGCGTCTACAGCCAGACAGAGTTGAAACTCAAGTATAGGGATTCTTGAGCATTGAGTGATTCATCTACTTTTCTTCTTTTACGGGTTCACGTAGAGTATCTTGGTCTCGCGGCTGGGTCCATCGCGGATGACAGCAACAATGAGCCATGCCGGTTCATCCACTCTTCTTCTTCCGGGGCTGCTAAGTGTGAATGTGTTTCGTAAGGGCCTCTCCGTTGATCCTTCGCTCTCAGCAGTAGTGCAGTTGTTTTGGAGCAGTGTTCCCATTGCCATTTGCAGGACCTGGAAGGGTGTGAGCGTTAGCTACGAAGCATTACCAAAGGGATAGAGAAAGAAAGGTGTAGTATGAGACTTAAAAGAAAGGAAGGCAGGCACTTGAAAGAATACTAAAAATAAAAATAAAATACACTATACAAGAAAACTATTGTGCGTCATTGTAGGAGACCAATTTTTACAAACTTCATTTCTTTGAATTCTTTAGAGGTGAAAAAGTAGATTAAAAAATATAAATGTCACTATACGGGACCCAAGAAACTGCAAAATAAAAGACGAGCACGGTTGGGGACCGAATAGGGGCCTTTTGTCGCTTCTCTGTGTCTGTATGTAAGTCTGTGAGTATATTTGAGAAAAAGAAAACAAAAGGGCCTGAGCGGACTATTGTTCTCAAGAAAAGTCAGGTTTTTTGTGCCACACTGTTCTGAACTTCCGATTTGCGGTAATGATCATGTAGCTAGTTGACTTTATTTTCATATATTTTCCTTGCAAATGAAATTTTCATTTTTGAACGTAAATATGATTAATATTGTGTCAGATTTTTTTTTATTTTTCGTGTTTTTTTAATTATTTTTTTTTTCTGAACTTATACCTGCTTTTTTATTTGTTGGTAATTAATTTAAAAAATAATAATATTTCGTTTGTGGTTTAGCAACTATGTTATTTTATGTATGAAATGATTTTATGGATAACTTTGAGACTATTAATTTTGTATCATGTCTGGTTTTATTATGAAACGTTGATAAATATGTTTTTGAACCATAATATACTTTTTACGTCTAATTAAATGCTTCGATGGTATTGTTTGCACTATAGATTTTGTATTATATCTAATGTTCGATCTGAATTTGGAAAATATATCCCTAAGTAAAAAAGGTTAATTTCGTATTTTCGTTGTAAAATGGATTTCTTCAGATCTATTAATTTGTATTACGGTTGTTATGAAACTGTAAATTATTATTTAAATGTATTGATCAAACATTAGATATTTAAAGAAATAGATGACAGAAACATTTTCTTCTAATGAGATTTTTAATCGATTCATAATTCATGAGTGAATTAGGAAAATTTTTTTAATCAAAATTTTGTATTTAATGTTTAGGGGGAAGTTTAGAACTATTTCTTTTTTGAATAAATTCTTATAAATTATTTCAAATTTTAACAGCAAAACTTAAAATTTTCAACGTATACGTTATAACCAAATAATTTTTTGTCAACTGAAATAATATAAGCTCTATGTATTACTAAATATTTCTTCGATATTCCGAAAAATAATTTTAAACTCTAAAATAATAATTTTGCAAGTCTAGGCCAGTTATACAATTTATTTATTTTGAAAATGTAATATGATTTTTTTAAATTTTAGGTCACCAAACTATTTTTCTTCGTTATTAAAGTTCTTCTAAGTACTTTCAAATTTGGTCGAAAAATTCAATGATAGAATAACTGTTTATGAATATTTCAACGGTTATTTTATTGTAGCAGCATGTCTTTGATAAATATTTGATTTTGCAGCTATTTCTTAATTATGGAATATTTTTTTCAGATATTTTTTCGTTTTGGACTATAATGATTAAATTAAATTTTCATTTGTAAAATCTATAGAAACATCAATTTAGATATTCCCAGACTATTTATTCATTGTGAAAACACTTTTTTGCTTAAAATGATTCAGTTGATATCCATAATAGATTTTTCTTATAAGTCTTCGAAATAATGTTTTCATAAATTATAGTGGCACAACTATTTAATAATTTTTCTAACTGACCTGAAAATTAATTTTAAATCCGTCAATTTTTTAAATGGCTGATATAAATGGTCGGTAAACTATTTTCAAATTATAACAAATACATAATGATGATAAAATAAAAAATTGATTGAATTTTAACGTCTTTTTAAATCAATATTATAAACCATAATTTGTTAGTTTGATTTACATTTATAAAGTACTATTTTTACATTTTTGTATAAAAAAAATAATTTTTCAAATAACATAAATAATAAGCAAAATTGAATTTTTGTTTATCAAAGATTAAAGATTTTGTATGTGTTTAACTTCGTGAGTGCCATTTTCATTAGTACAAAAACAAAACAATTTTATTCTATTTCATAACTATCAAAAGATATTTAGAAATAATAAAAATCTATTTAACGTTAAAAAAACTATTGGAGAATTTTTTATTCATTTTTCACAACCAAATTTAGCAGTGACAAAAAAATTACCAAATAAATATCTATAATTTTATTAAGTCCAAGCCCTTTGAGTATCTTAATTTTCGATAGGCTATTTTTTAATGGAAGGGATCAGTTGCGTAAGCAGTTGAATATTGATTTATTGCCTAATGATTCGAATTCAAGTGTCTGAGAAGTCCAACAGGTCATCTGTTAATGATTGGATTTTTTTATTTTTTTAAAGTAAACAAAATGGTGAATGGCAAACGGTCTCTTTCTTGGAATATTTTATAAAAACTGGATGTTTGGTTTTGAATTTTCTTTTGCGTGTCACGGAGTCACGGCTTAGTTTTGAGAATGCTTTGACCAACAAATTTGCCAAAAATAACATGTTCTAAAGTGTATAATTTATTCATTAAAATTATTTGTACCAAGACTGATTCGACTGGAGCCGTTTCTTCACGTTGTTTGATGTTTGTCCCACAATTTTGTAGGTTTCAAAAGTTTACAATTTCGATGTATGTTTTTCGATTTTTCACGCGGTATTGCTCTTTGATTCACATTCTCTTTCTCTCTCTCTTTCTTACCAGATTAAGACTATTTTTAGAATTACATAATGTAATATATATCATATTCTAAATGATCTCCAAAAATTAAATTCATTGTCGGAAATAAAAATTGTTTGTTATATTATAATGGCCATGTGTATATAAATTTCGGTGTTTTCAGAGCTTAAATCATGACAAAGATAGAGAGAGATAGAGATTCCGAACAAGAGAAAGAGAAAATTGGATTTTGTACTTGTTGCGCCATGAATCGTGACAGGTTTATTTGGGATGTGCGTTAATGAGGGGTGCATAAATTGTGAGTCGCTTTTCATGTGTGATTACAAGTGCGTGTGTATGCGTGCTAGTACGCCGATGGGGGTTGTCACTTCCGGCCCTCGACGGAAACGGCACTTGTTATCTCGCTCTTGCTCTCTCTTGTCTCTTTTCATAGCGTTGTGTTCCCCCTTTTGACTCATCACCGTGTGTGTATTGTTTGCTTTTGCCCTCGGAAGTTAACCCGTGCAGTCAAAACGGTCTATTCATAATTGTACCGCGAATCGTGATGACAACCGCGCCCGGCCGAGAGTTTAAATGGTACTTGTACTAGGTTCCAGATGACTTTTGTTTTGAATGAATCAATCAGAAGGCGCATTTTTATTCATAATTTTTGGTTCACAAGGAATAACAGATGCATTTTCCGTCGAGACTGGAAGAGATTGTGGGCCTTTTATATTTTATACTTTTGACATACATTGACAAACCGTGCAAAAATTTCATGAGCCAAAATAAAGTGCAAATTACTTTTTGAGTGAAAGAATATATATGCTTGCAGATTTTGAAAAATGAATTTTTTAATCCACTTTCATGAAGATGTTTTAAATTTAACAAAAACCGTACATCATACAACAATAAGTGAGTCTTATGAAAACTCACGATCGAAGGTTTGAGCAGCTGTAACGGATTTGGAAAACAATTTTTGTTATTTGATTTTTAACTTAAATTGTATTGCATGGATAAATAATTAATGGCCAAATCTGTATGTTATTACTATGAAATGTTTATGGAGTGCTTTTTTGTTGTGCCAGAAAGGAAAAATTTGTTACAATACTGTCAGTTAAAGATTTTGGCAAAAAATCAAAAATTGAAAAGAATTTACTATTACAATTTCGTGTCCCAAAGTTATTATGCCTTCGATGCGAGTTTCTAAGAAAATTTTGGGATTTGAGACATACAAACAAACACAGAACAATACTATAAATTTTGTCTAATAATTTTCGGCTAACAGCTTTTCTAGTGTCAGGTACCTTCAGTTGCACAGTGTCAATTATACTATTTACAAATATATCTTACGTGGACAGCAAATATTGTAAATGTACACTGTTTCTACGTTTGGATGATTTGTTTTTCATATCAGTGATTTTTTATGTTTTCAGTGACTAAATACACGGTTAACTGACATTTTTGTGACAACATATAATACAGAACTTATACAATCTACATATACGAATACGTTACTATTTCATTAGTGATTTTGTACTAGATTTTGCGAGGTATTGATGCAAATAAAAACTACAACTAAATAAAACATTTATTGCATTCAGAAACACATATAAATAAAAGTAGAAGACAAAGATGAAAGAAGTACAGCAAATTTTGAATTTTAAGTGAGTAAAATTTTGACTATTTTTAAGATCAAATATGTACAATTTTGTACAAAGCAAATCAGTGATATTTAAACCAAACATAAAATTTTGACACTTTTGTACGAGGGTATTAGTGCTTGGATAG
The DNA here is from genome assembly GCA_030522685.1 of Eupelmus azureus. Lineage (NCBI taxonomy): Eukaryota > Metazoa > Arthropoda > Insecta > Hymenoptera > Eupelmidae > Eupelmus > Eupelmus azureus. Next base: position 15,090 of record JAPYZA010003901.1, on the reverse strand, counting down.
AGTAAGGCCTAACGCAACTATAGTCTGAATGGCATGAGTTTTTCGAAAGACCGAATTTTGAGATTTTAATTGATCGACCGACGAATCTCGCCGCGTGCGTCTATCAATGCAAATAAAGTCCTTATATACAAATGTGATTTTCGTTTGCTTTTGAACCGACCGCGACGTATAATAACTCTTTTGCGGGGCCGTGACAATTGAACTCCCCTCATTTTACCTCATTCTACCCCGCGTAATTCTCCAGTTGTGGTCAGAAATCAAATTACCGGTCAACGAGGCATGACAAAACCAAAAGATTGCGCGCCCGCGCACGTGTGCGGCTATCCCTGCGTTCTCGTTTTGCGTTTAGCCATTAAGGTGCTATATTCATTATCGTCGATTTCCTGTATCGCGAAAATCCGAGTTAGCAAACGGCCTGTTTTGGTATGCGTAGCATCATGGATAATCCGATGTGTCTGTATGTGTTTCTGCGAGCCCTCGTGGAATTTTTCGCGGCGTTTCTTTTTTTGGAGAAAGAAGAATAAATTTCGAAACCCCAGAGAAAATTTTTCAAACCGAGAGCATGAAGCGTGAGTTTGCCTGTTTATGAATTTTAAACGGCTTTTCGAGATATCCAAAAATGACATACGCGACTCTTCTTGCACGTTGCGCTGTCGTTATTTGAGTAAAATAAAGTATAGTATATCGAGGATGCGCGAACACAGGCGAGCGCTTAAATAATCTGCTTGCTTGAGAACGAAAAACCTTTGGCTATTTAGAGACAAAAAATGTGCTCGTCGTACGCGTATCGGCACTGTTCGGGATTTTGGCCCTTGAGAATTGAAAAATTTCGCGAGCGACGAGATTTCCCGGTCGATCTCATGTCCGACAATTTACTTTTTTCTCGGCTTTAGGCAAAAATTTCGAGTAGTCTATCGGAGCACCAAAACCGTCGATATTCAATGAAAAAAACGCAGCCAAAAGCTTTGTTTTTTGTTTTATAATTGTTCTTTTTTTTTGACAAGGCCGAAAGGTTACTCACCGGTATCGGTATTGATCCTCTTTTTCTCAAGTGCTCGATGGTTGAGTGCGAAAACGGCCCTTCCGTGCGTCTCCTTTATGCGTCGTCCTTGATCTGCGACAGAAAATTGATACGGAGCACTTCCGGTTAGACTCTTTCGTCAGTAGAGCTGGACACTGGATGCGTGTGTGAGTAAAAGACTCGCGCCGCGGACGAAACTCTCAGTGTTATATATATATAACATTACTTAAAATCAACTTAATTAAGCAAGCAAAAAATGACTTATGCTGGTTATTGCGTTCTTTCGCGTATCGATGAAAGAATAAAAATGATAAAGAAAATTTTGCTCCGAGCCGCTGGACACAAACGCGAGCCGCGTCGGGTCTGATGCACGAGGCTGCCTCCTGGTGCTCGTTCGCCGGGCCAGCCGGACTTGTAACTTGTGTTTCGCAGCCTCGGCAAAGTACCGCGACGGCGACTGCCGCGTGATGCCAGCGACTGGTGAGTTAGCTAGTTCGGAACTGCACTGTGACAAACTCAGCGCGGCCCGGGGCTTTTATAGGTCCGCTCGCACGTGGAGGCCCTTCGCGCTCAGAGCAGCCGAGGAGTGGGGCAGCCCGAGCCCCTATAGGAGCGAGAGCAGGCCCTGGGAAAATATCGGCCACAATGAAGGGACGGCTTGTTGCTCGCGCTCCCCTCGCGAGGGGCGCCCTACCAGCGTTACCAGCAGCAGCCCTTCTCGTCTCTCTATACGTTATACCTGTTCGCCTTCTTTGCGTTTGATGCGTATACGCATAAGGTAGCGAGTTCGAGTTTCTTTTCTTTTCTTTTCTTTTCTGGGGCTTTGCGTTTTTGCGGGTACCTATGTGTGTAGGGGGAATCGGGGCCGTGTAGTTTCATTGGATAGTGGGGCGAAAGCTGCGATGACTGTTTGTGGACTGTCTTTCCTTTTTGAATTATCGTTGTTATTGCAGAATGGCATGATACGAGGGCTCGATCCAGTTTGCGAAATTGTGAGAATGGTTTGGCATGGATGTTACAAGAAGATCTGCGCTTCTCTTGGCTGTAATCTTATAGTTCAAAAAATTTATAACACGCACCACTGTTGAAAGTTTAAATTTAGTTAAATAAAATGAAAAATAAATACGTAGATTGAAAAAAGTTTTGTTATTATACCAACATTATTTAATATATTTTTTTATTATTGTAAGTAGAAATACAAATATTTGAAATTTTAAAAGAATTATTAAATTATAATAACTATCAAAATTTAAAGATTTTTTATCATAAAGTTTAGGAATTAATATTTTTTGTTTTAATACTTTTTTTATTTTTCAGTTAAATCATTCAAGGACTTAAGGGTCTGAAAGTACCTGCAGTCTCATTCTTATATTATACGAGTCAGGTAAAAATATCTTAAGTGTGAAGCAGGTGTATTGTGTTCACGAAATAAATACTACGTATACGTTTAAGACTACTAGATAAATTAAGTGCGCTATATGTGCATTATATCCTACTTAAAATGTTTATTAAATTAAAAAAAATTTTTAAATCTTCATATAATCCTAACGATAGTTTTTAATAAATTACGAAGTTGAATAAAATGGTTTCACCATTTAAAGATTACATATGCATTATAAATATTTATTTGATGTGTACGTGTAATCATAATATAAAATTTTTAATCTAACGGCTATTATTGGTTTGTCATTTAGTTTGTTATTTATTTAACATAAAAATAAAATTCTACTTTAGAAGATATCGCAAACCTCTCTCTATGAGAAAATAAAGTCTTATTATATATTATTCTAGGTAGTCACCTATAAGTGAAATAATTTCAACTCATGGTTTTAGACTATGATTTTTGAAACCAATAAAACAAAAACTTTGTCTATCATTTTTTTAAAGAGAAGTAAATAATAGACGAATTGATCATATTGTTAAAATAAATCTAACAATTACACAGCTAAATGATTTTACATTTAACAAAAGAAATAGGTGCGTAAAGTGCTTCAATTTTACTGTAATGTTTGCTTTTATGTTTTTTTCAATTAATTTTTCATCTAGACACTGAAATAAATTAATTTTCGACAGTCCCAAAAACATTAAACATTTTTGGATACAATGCTTTTACGTTGTTACCTCCCACCCTCTTGTTGTACTCACCGAAACGCAATCAAACTTGCATAAAGCGACGCAATATACCTATACATATATGCACACACCATGAGAGTGTTTTTATTCGTGTGCGGAATAAACGTCGATTTTATCCCCACACGTGTGCGTGTATATACATATGTGGCGGAACGCGTTTTTCGAGAGCAAAGGCACGTCTCATCCCCTGGGAATTTCATCCAGGTGACAACGGATGCTGAGCGATGCGCAGCGCCCTTCTACCTATTTCCAGATTCTCTCATCTCACGTATCTATATAGGTGGGGCTTTTAATCGTCGGTCGGGGTTGAAAAGCGTGCACACGCTAACGGGCACCTCGGAGATTCATCGCATTTTGATTAGGCTCTCTAGCTGCTTCCCCGCGTGTGTTATTTTCTTTGTTTGGTTTTTTGTTTTTGCCTTTCTCATGGAAATTTTCTTTCTCCTCGTGGGCTCTGGATCTTGTTGCGGCATTTTAATTGTAAAGTTACGTTTGCTATACTGAATTTGAAAAAAAAATATGTAACTATTTTTGCATGAATTTTTGTTAAGTAAAATGGGTTAATGGGTTCAGTAACATTCTTTGATGTGTCAATTTACAAGGGCTGCATGTTGCAATGAGCCTGCAATGGCTTCAAAGCACAGTCCAACTCCATGAAATGTTCTCCAATTACTCTCAACGTCAATAATCCTCATTACTCAAACATTAAATGCTTGTTTTCATCAAGCAGCATTGTTAGCTCGGCAGGAACCTAATGCTTCATTGAGAAACCCTTCGCCCCCGACGTAATAACAGGCCTACAAAGAAAGAGAGACGTAATAACCATTTCGGTGGCGTGAACGTTTGGGCCGCGTAATTTTTACATCCTACCGCGAATATAAAACAAGAGAGCTCAGCGGAGAAGGGAGAGAGCGGAAGGAGAAAGAGCAAGAGCCACGCGAACGGCAACTCCGCAACCGAAATACTCCGCGCACCCTAAAACTCGTCCGGCCGTTATGGCCTATGTACACGTATGTTTCTCATGATGCAGCTCGTCTCCCCTCTCCGAGGCTCTCTCAATTTCTCTGCCCCCCCCTCTGCCTCTTCTCTTATACCTGTAAGATTTTTTCTCTGCAACAGAGTTTTTGTGCTCTTATTGCACTCGCTTCGAGGCACGCGTATGCTCACGTGTGCATGCGCAGCGTTGCTCAAGGAGTGTTGAGTCACTCGAGGAATCGTAAGCATGGAAATATATCGCCTGGTTGAAGCTGCTTCTCGACTGATTTCTTATTCACGAAGTTTCAGCTATAGAGAAAGAAAAAGAGAAGAGCTGGAAAAAGGGAAAAATTGTAAGATATAAGGAAGATGAAGAAAAAGTCTTGGAGCGTTGTAGCGTGCAGGGCAAAAGGATGCGATAATCATGAGCCGGATGAATAAACGCATCTGCTGTATTCTATGTATAGTAACATATTCACGAAGGGATTCGATAACGCGATTTTAAAGTGCTTTGGGCCTTTTCAAAAGATCGAAAGGAGAAAGAGAGAGGGGAAGAGAGAGGGTTCTTGTTTACGATGCTGCATTTGAATGAGCTCCACGAGGAATGAGAATGTAGAAAATTTTTAGGTTTAATGTTTGCTTTAAGAAAAGGTATAATTTTTTATCTATTTTAAAGTTTAATAATTTTTTTGTCGAGTAGGAATAAATGAATATTTTATTTCTAACGAAAGATCCAAGTATTTAAATAGTTCATAATAAAGATTTTTAAAAATAGAGAAGTAAAATTTCAAGTAAAAAGTAAATTTTCAGTTTTGAGATGTAAATATATAGAAATAATAGTTATTTAATAGTATATGAAAAAATTTGTTATAACTCATTAAATTTGTTGACATATTGCACGAGAGAATCACCTTGAGAAAACCAGATTCATTATTAACGCAAGGTAAAGATATCATTTTTTCTTCTCATTCCCAAAAAAAGGAAAAAATATATACGACATCCAAAAGCAAAAGTCTCAACAGCCCCACATCGTCATACGGCGCTCCTCTTTTCTGTCTTTTCTCTCTTCTCCTGCCGAACATATCGCAACAAGTCGTTACGGTCTTTGTCGAGGCACAATATGTCGCCCTCGGGGTTCGCCGAACGGGAAAAAAGCCAACGAACTTACCTAAAGGAAAATCAGGCGTGCGTGCAGAGACGGCACAGCGACCTCGTGCAAGAGGGCACAAAGCCGGCTTGGAATAAGAAAACCATCTACCGCGCGCAACGAATCGCGAGCGATCTTACGATCTGACGGTTGCTCGAGTTTTTTTTGCTTTAGTAGGCGATTTGACTAATAAGATTTTTATTACGATATTTTTTTCTTCTATAAATGCACAGGTGAGTACCAAATTGTATGGGAAAGATACTTATAAGTTTTATAAAAAGTATAAACTTTTAGTATATTGTAATCAATTATTAAAAGAAAAATTCATTGTTACTATGTTAATATTACAGCAATATATGGTTTTTAAAGATATAAAAATAAAAATTTCTAACCAAGTGATATACAGTATTTCATGTATATCGAACTTTTTTGTGGGAGGAAAGATTTTTATTTAAAAGTCGAGATTTAAATTATAATCATGTAAGACTGCCCCCTAATCGAATACTTTTTTCATCGGGCTTAAGGGGCTTACACGCCTTTTTATATATAGTAGGCGGATTCTCGACCGGTTTTCGAAAATCCGAGCCGCAGGTTTTTTTCACTTGATGCTATTAAAGGATCAAAGATTAAAAATCCTACGTTTCTCTCCGACACAGACGTATTTTAAGGGACTACGAGACGGAAACCCGCGGCGTTTACGACATTTAGAAAGAAGCAGGTTGTACACACGATATGGGATTTAATTGGAAGGAAAAAATTTTGTCATTTGAATCTTTTTTTTTGTTTCGGTCTACCTGAGCTATCATACCTGAAGGAGGGTCAGATATGGGAGAAAAAATATTGAGAAAGGTATATAAAGTTTTTTGTTACGAAATAATCTTTTTATATTGACAAGATAATTACATTTTTTTAACACGCGCTATCCAAAGATTTGATTTAAAAATCATCCTGAAATTAAATTTTTTTCATTCTAAAAATTTAATATCCGATTTTAACGCACAGTAGCAAAAGCAGAAGCAGCAAATATTCTGCAAGCACCAATAGCGTAAAAACTGAAACTATCTCTTCCGAGGCAACATAGTAGCGCGTCCCGCGCGCCTATAAACCGCCTAAATACGTGTGAATCGTAACGGTTGCATGATAAACGGCTGGCCAAGCGTCTCGGGCTTTTGCGCACAATGTGATTTACCGCCGAAGTGCATATGCATCCTCGCGCGTCTTTTATTGCCCCGACGCGCGAGCGCGCCGTAAAAAAGTTCCTTCACGGAGCTGCCACACACGCGTATATGTATTCGAAGGAGGGGGGGGCGAAAATCGTAAAGGTGAATAATTTTGCGGGAGCTCCGTAGCACGCGCACGTGGCGCCCGTAAAAGAATCGTAAAGAATTAAACTTTTCTATATCCGCTCGTCTTATATGGAACGACGCGCGAGTCTCGTGCGACGTCGAAGATTCGACCTGGGTTCTTTTTTTTTGTTCGGGTTGCGCAGGTATAAAAAAGGATTATTTGCCTGCTGTTTTTTGTTTGTTTGTTTGCTTTTTTTTCGTTTTCTTTTGATTGTGGGTGATCAAAGTGTAAGAAGTAATTTTTATTTCTGGGCATGCAATCGATTTTCATAAAATATTATAATGTATTTGTTCTCTACCATCACCTAATCGGAAACTTACAAAAGGAATAAAATACAAATTGTTATTTATAAATTTACATATATACTATACACAGAACCCGTCAGCCATTCGAGCACTCAGTCTGAAATTTCTAAACGCAATTCAAAATAATTTTCCAGTACCTCCTCATTCTACCCCAAGACACATAATACGCGTAACGGCTCGCAGTAGAAGAAGATTAGCATAATATCGTTATGTCCTCCGCGCAGGCTGCTCCGAAACCTTTGATACATAAAACCGTCGTCGCTGCGCGGACTGGTTGCGCCGGTAGCAGGGCCTGAGACGATGATGATGAAAAAAAAAGTAATCGTGTCCAACAGACGAGGAGATCGGAGGGAACGTTGCAGTTATCTATCGCATCCGAAGCACACGCACAGCGCATAATGAGAATAAACCAGTCGTGGCAAACGACTGGCTATCTCCTCTCGTTCGACGAGTCGAATCTGCGTCGTACTTTTTTCCCCGGCCGCGCTGGAATCTTCTCCGTACGTGGTCAATTCTCACAGCTGGAGCGGAAATAATCGGCGAAGGGAGGCTGCGCCGAAACGAGGCTGGCTTGGTCGTTTAACTGCTCTGCGCTGGAGACAAGATAGTCGGCTGTTTTGAAATTGCTTCTTTTTTTTAGTGAGGATTTTGTCATGTTTTATTAAAGTTTTTTTATTTTAGTGCGGGCTTATTGTATCGTTGCTTCTGAGTAAATATAGTTTTGATTACAGTTCAATCGATACTATAGATTGTTTTCAGATAATCTTGAAAACATAAATTTTTGTTTTTTTAAAACCTATAAAGATAGCTTTTAGAGTTACTTTATAAAATAATATTTTAAAATAGTTTCTTAAATTATTTTTTAACAATATTTATTATTATTAAAAAATAAAATTTCCTGATTTAAAAATAAAATACAAAACAAATATTCGGCGCCAGCGCTACTTTCGCATCAGGGGCACGGAGCATTCGAGTTGGTTCAGATGGCTGCAGTAAAAAAGGAGGAGGAGGAGAGGGTCCTGCAGATAAGATACGCTTGCGCCCGGGAGGATGACGGCATTTTTCGGATTTTTATCTTGCGGATAACGCGCTGCATTTACGACACTCTAACCCTGAGTGCTGCAAAGAGTTTCGCTGATAGCATTACTGACCCTTTCGAGTATTTTTTCTTGTATATTCTTTCACGACTTTACGGCGAGCTAACGGCTATGATTTGCTGATTATTGGGAGCTCAATCTTTTATCTGAATGAATAAATATTTTTACGACTAAACTGCATTTTGAATCTGATTATGTGCATAATAAAGACTTTTTATTGAATAAAACATATTTTATTTATCAAGAAAATTATTTGTAAAGAGGAATTCATACATTTCCATATATTTTATACTGCATTATTATTAGCAATATCTCTTTGTGAAATTCTCTAAAATTGGTCAAAATGTTTTTTTCTTATTCCAACAAAAGAATTACGAAATCAATAAATCTTTTTTGTCAACAGAAATATAAATCAATTTCCGTCAATAATCCCCTTCAAATGCGACATATCTCACGCATCTCAAGCCCTAAACACATCATCGACTTCCCACCTCTTCCGCGATCATTATCAATCTCTCAAAAACCGAGAGTCGCACGTGACCGGGGTAAGAAAAAAAAAACCGCTACCAGCAGCTCGCCGCAAAAGTCGGCTCCTCTCGCCCATGCCATAAACGAAAATTGATTTTTAGATAGCCGCACAGTAGCAGCGGCAGCCTGGCCATTAACATCGGCAATTGAATGCGTGAATCAGCGCGTAGGGGATGCTCGTTGCGGGCATGCGGGCGGACATCGCGCTGATAATTGGTTAATGACTCCTTCGATGCGCGTGGCCCGCTTTTTCCAACTTGCTCCTCGATGCTTTTTTTCTTTTTCATTGTGTTATTACGCACCCGCGCTTTGCCACATGCGAGCTGCCCGGAGCTCGGCGTTTGAGATTAGCTCGGTCACCGTATGAATAGGGTAAATTAACTTTTGTTTGCCGGGGATGGTTAATTGATGATTCGTATTTTTAATAAGGAGAAGAGGGTAGCGTGAAGTTTGATCAATAATTTCGCAGAAGTAGGTTTTGATGTTATTTTATACTGTATCTCTTTGTTACATTTTCCTATGACTGATTCTTTGAAATTAAAAATGGCAATACGACGTAAGTGGTTTTTATTTTTATTAACTCTTAATTCAAATATTTTTTAAATGCTTGTCCTGTTTATGTCTAAAGCATTTAGTTGATTTATCATATTTTGATCGACTGAAAAGCTGCCAAATTAATAAAAAAAAAGGTGCAATTTAAGCAATGAGGCATGTAAAAAAGAAATAATAATTTTTTATTTTATTTTACATCAAAGATATTTAGTTTATTTGATAAGATGTAGAAAATGAAAGGCACGAAAGAGCACTACTACCAGAAAAGTCTTAAAAAATTCTTATCGATCCTTTCTCAAGGCGAGAAAGACGATAAAAAAGTCTCATTATCTGGAGTTTCTTTGGGAAACAAACTTTATCGTAAAAGTGGAATCTTCGAGATTTTATAAACCGCCTCGAAACCGATAGATATCGAGAAACTACTTTTTTATCTTGAATCTTCTTACCCACAAGTCCTCCATAAATAGAAAATAATCTAGAAGCGAACAAATGCTTCAAACTAATCTCAATGTCAAGATTAGTAATAATTTGATTTTACATATTGATGTTAGAAGAATCTTTGCAAAAATTATAATACTAAACAATAAGCCGTTGCAAACTGAGAAAATTAAAAAAAATACTACTTTTCTGTAGCTTATAGAAAATTTTACTACAAGTATAGAAAAATGTACGATCCATCTTCTAAAATGTACCAAACTGTTTTATAAAATTTCTTTTAAAGTTAAATGATTTTTTTATTTTACCAATCTGTGGCAGCTTTACTAATTTTTTAATTGAAAATAGCACTGGAAAGTAAGTGCAGTATTGAATCTTTTCCAAAGATCCTTCTCCCAGTATAAAATTTGACCAAAAATAAATAGCCAACAAATCTTGATGGGCACATTGAGCAAATTAATTTATGCCGGTCGTGAACGTATCAACACGGCAGCGTGTCACCCAATTCCCGTCTTAATTATCAAGACTGGCGGGGACAACAAAGCTTTCGCAATGCAGACTAATTATGCAAAGGAAGCAATGCTGTTATTTTAGCCGAGACGAGACGTACGTCTGCAGCTCGCTCTCTGTCTCTCTGTTAGCATTTGCCCGTATACTCTATCTATGTGTGTGTGTGTGTGCGCTCGTCCTCTGGCTTGAATCGAGAAACTCCGGGCATCAGTCTGAAAGCTCAAATTTGAGCTAAACCTAATATACACCAGAGCGAGCTTTTACCCACACTGCGGACAACTTAAAATAAAGCGTTCATTGTTCTAATTTTGTTATGTCGAGTTTGTTGGAAATTTTGAAGCCGTACGCTTGTTTTAGTTGTTTCGTTTTATCTTGTATAATTCAGACGCAGTTTTAGCCCAAAAATAATAAAACTTTGTTATTATTCAAAAGATTAACAAGGACAGTTGTTGCGAGGCGATGAACATTTTTTTCATACCTTAATGTTTGACCTCGTCAATCTAAAAATTCATCAAACCAAGCTCGACTTTCCACTCGGCACGAATATACATTTAGCTTGTCAAAATCAACACCCAGAAAGGCACCCCTCGTCGCGAGAGAGAAAAATCAAAGAGCGAGCAGAGAGCAGGGGGGAGCGAGACGAAAAAAGATATGCACGCAGGAGGCTGCATCGGCGTGTGTGCCAGTGCTGGAATTTTCACGTCCCCCGTTTTCCCACGTGCGAGCCGGCGCAGCAGGTTGACGTCGCGCGCTGCGCTCGCTTCCAACACGCGTCGCCTACTGCGTGCGGCCTTTTTTGTTTAGGACCCACGCCAAGCGCTGAAAAACGCTGAAAAGGAAAAAAGATTTTTCGCTGCAAGCACGCCGAGCCGTGCGCGCCTTGTTTTTCTTTTTCCGAGCGCGTGCGCCGCGTACGTGGTTTTGAGTTATTGTCTTGGGGGGAAAAAGGACCTGCGAGGGGAAAATGCGAAAATTTATAAGGTGAAGATGCCGAGGACGCTGATTGATTTTTTATTGAGGAGGCTCTGCGGTGCTGTGGTATTTATGCTTATGGGATGTGGACATTTGTACAGGTAGATTTTTTTGATGGTACATTGTGTGACGTGAGAAGTAATGACATTAGAGAATTTCATAAATTTCTTTCGTGATTTTTGTATGTAGAGATCATAAAAAAAAAAACATTTTTCATTAGCCTATATTGATAACAATTTTTTTAATAGTAATTAATTTGTTCAACTTGTCAAATGAAGATAATACGCGAATGCTTAATTATTACAAATTTCATCAACGATACTAAAAAAAAAAAAAAAATTCTATTCCCATACATAATGGGTATAGATTACCGGGTCAGAAACACCTCTCCCCAAAAAAGAAGCCAATCTCCATAAACAACACCGGTCAAAGCGCACCCGCTATCCACAAAAATCCCTAAATTTCCAAAGCCAATAACGATCGGCTTTTCCAGAGTATCCAAAAAAGAAACCTCTCCCCCGGCGCCTCGCAAGGGTTGACTCTAGACGCCGCGTCGCTCTACTCCGCGGCGCCGATCGGAGGCTCTCTCGCCTCGTGTAGATCGTAAATCGCTCGCTGCTTCTTTCAGCCGGCGTCGTCGTTGGCTTATATAGCAGCGCCTTTGTAGCAGGGCGTCTTCGAGTTTACGGCCCTGGGGCCCCTTTCTGGCTTTTCCAATGGCCCTTCTTGCTTGCGCCCCCCTCGCGGGGACCCTTTTTAATGGCCTTCCGTATATATTCTTTGTAGCGCGCCTTTGTTGCTTAGACTCATTGTGCACGTGCGCAAGCGGGCTTTTCTTTTTTTCCGCGCCTGGGCTTAGAGCGCGTCGTGTACTGCTGGCGCGCAGCGGTGAATAATATTTTTTTATTGCGTTTTTGCTTTCTCTCGGGCTGCTTGGTGATTATAAGTGTGATTAAAAAATTAAAGTAGGTTTTTTTATACATGAAACTATATGTGATTACGCTGAAATTGATTGGAATAACTACGGTGTGTCTTCAGCAATAAATCGAATAATTTTTGAAGCTATAGAAGAATTAGCTAACTCATTTTCCTTATATTTTCTTGAATTTTTAAATATTTGGTTAGGTATCTACATTGCTTTATTAAGTATCTTTACTTCTCACAAATTGATTTAATAACTTTGACCTGATTCATAGTACAATTAAATCAGTGTACTCACTATAAAGACAATATTATTTAAACAGTACATCTATTTTAATTTTTCAAACATCTATAAAAAAATCAGTAAGACATCCCAACAGAAAAAAAAAATCTGACAAAATGACCAAGCCGTCAATATCCATCGACTCGGGCGGGCAAAGAAAAGCAGCTCCTACCCTCCTTGCACACGTGTGCTCTCGCGTTAAAAAGGGCCCTTCCCCGCGCAGCCCCATACACAAGGCCCCTTGCACCCTCTGGTTATTCTCTCCTTCTCTCTGTTTCTCTCTTCCTCGCGTGCGCGCATCTGCCCCGCGTTCTCACGCGCGCTCTCTTACACGTACACAGCGGCTCTCTCCCTCGCATCGGCACTTTTGCAGCCGGCTTCTTGCGCGCTCGATATTCTTCCTTCCTTCTCCTCCTTCTTCTTTTCGGGGCTTCCCCGTGCACGCGTATTTGCGCAGATGCGAGCGCCTATATAGTTTGGCGCGTGGATAAATCGCGCGACGCGCGCGTGCAACTGCGATTTTGATGGCTATGTGTGTTGTGAGGGGAGGAAGGTGAACGTTGCTTTAACGGCTCGCTGGTTTTCTGCGTTGTTTTGAAGGCTTTGTGTTTGCGTGGAGAAACTGTAACTGGATTTAATTAATCGATGATGGATATGATGTCAAAGCATCTTGTTTGTTTTTAACGTCATTATTGTGACCTTTTTAAAAAAAGGCTTGTTAATCCTTGTTTTAGAAGGATAAAATTTAGTAAGTTTACATATTTTACAAAAATAGTCCAAACGTGAAAAAAACAGTATAGCCAAGCAAAGCATGATAAAATCATTGATAAATTAGTTTAAAATAAAAGAGACATAACAAATATTATATAACGTTTTGTATTATTTTACCAAAAATAACCTTGCATTCATTTAATACCCACGTAAATTAATACGTTCGTATCTCGCTCCAAAACCCTTGAAGGATTACGCAATCACGTAGTGGATTTCGATCTGCTCTCTTGCCCAATAATCGAATTCGACCAATCTTCCATATATCAGCTAACCGCATCTGTATACGAAAAAAATCATGTTTTCGTTCTCACAAAAGCACCAGCGCGCAGTCACTTGATACGCGTAACCGAGCGAAAAAAAATCGACCCACGTCCCCAAAAGGGCTCAAGGCGTATAGAAAGAGGAGGAGGAGAACAAGAAGAAGAAGAAAGAGAAGAAGCAGAGGAGATCTGAACTGCGATATGTCAGTGAGACTCACATATATGTATGTGTATAGGCCTTCTCCCTTCAAGGGTCCGTTCGCCACACGTGTTCAGCGATCTTGAAGGTCGATGTGTTTTGAGGGATCCTATTAAGGTTTCTATTTTTAGAGGCCGAGCGGCCCTCAGAGTCTTTAAAATGAGGGTTCTCAAACTCAAAAAGGAAAGTGTAGAATGTTTCTTTTGAAATTTGTAGTTTTATTTTGCTGGTAGAAGTTGAAAATAATAATTGTGGTTTAATATCATAAATTTTTTTCATTACTTTATTATTTTAATTATGAAATGGTGAATATATTAATAAATATTAATATTTATTTTTTTTATCATAATTTGAAACAGTTTTGATTCTTTTAATGCATGTTAAATATTAACTGCTTACTTTAACTCATAATAATTAAGTTGATAAAACTCTCCCGTCATGTTTAAATTATTAATAAAAAAATTCATGTATCAAAATTTCTGTGGTAATTCATACTTCCCAACAACGTAAATACAAAATTAAATTCAAAAGCACCTTTTAATTTTTATTCACCTATTTTTTGTCAAATTTTCACCTACTCTAAAATTTATACATTCCGATAAAGTATGAGAATTTCGACACATTAATACATGCGATAAAACGGTCGGAGAGAGGAAGAGAACCTCTGCTGAGTTAAAAAATCGGTGCTCACGGAACAAGTGCTTCAACCCTCTTCAGGGCCTGCCCTTTTCACTCCTATACTCGCTCCCCTCAGCCAGAGCCTTCCGACTGTGTGTTTCGTCCCCCTCGTTCCATAATAATTCTCGGCGTCGAATAGTGGCAGGTACCTATGCGTTACTCCCCTTTAAATAGCTCGAGTTCGTACGGATATATACTGTGGGGGGAGAGAGAAAGAGAGAAAGAGAGAGAGAAGGAGAGTCAAAACTGTATAACCGTTCCTGGAGAGCGACCTGAGATTCCCTCGTACGCCCGTTTTAGAAATCTTTCTGTTTTGCTTCGTCTGTGGTCCTTTGTTTAGGATGTTGCTTCTGGTCTTTGGAGAGAAAGATAGTTAGCTAAGGTTGGTTGGATGAAATTGGATCAGAGGCTTCTTTTTTGAAACAGAGAGATTGTTAAAAAAAGATTGTTTGATTGATGATATTATACTGTTAAATATTTTTAATCATTAAATAACAAAAAAGTAATAATATTATAAGAAATAAATGCTTTCGATTATTTAACACTTTTTAAAGTTTAAAATAATGTTATCTTCAAAATGAATTCATTAAAAAATTTCTGTTCAAAAAAGTTTACTTTTAGGACAAAGTATAATGTAATTATAATTGAAAAAATATATATATTGATTAATAACCATATATTATTCATTCAACCAAAACAATAGGTAAAAAATAGAACAAGCAAGGGAAAATTAATTTCATCGTCAGAAACCTAATAGACAAATAAAGGCCCTTAATTTACGTCCATCCAAAAACTAACTCAGATTTTTCACGACAAAAAACCTTCATGCAATACAAAAGGCAAACATTAAAAAAAGTGACGCGGAAAAATCAAGCGGCGCAGTTACACGCTTCGCGCATCGGGCCCGATAAATCCTAGAATCCGTTCTCACGCCTGCAACCCTCCGCGCCACGCTG
>JAPYZA010003900.1:0-14244 GCA_030522685.1 Eupelmus azureus | reverse complement strand
ATTTACCACACTTCCTTGCGTTTCCGCGAAAATAATTTTAATTCTCAACAACCTCACTTAATTTCGCATTCATCACTATACAGCCTATCCACTCTCTGCCTCAAGTTAATTTATCTCAGCTGCGTTTCAAACGCCGGTAATTGTAGAGCGACGTTTCATAAAACGAATCTGTTTAGCAGTCGAAAATTACGGCAATTAAACTCGCGCGCGCGCGCGCGCGCGAAGATATAAACGCTGCAAAGGTAATTGAAAGAGGGGAATTTTAATTCTAAGCGGGCTCGCACTTTGACACGCGGAGCGTCATTACCCAAATAGTCGTCGCATGTCATTAGACCGCGCGGCGCGACTCTCGTAATTACGTAGCGCCAAGAGAAAGAGAGAAACGCATCTGGGTCAGCGAGCTAGCGCGAACGCGCGAAGAGCCCTCGAGCGCTTGCTGTTTTTCTGCGCCCACTCCTCGCCGCATTATACAAACGTGTTTTTCCTTTTTTTTCTTCAAGAGAAAAGAAAATTCCCTTTGCCCAGCTCGACTCGGTGTTTAACCACTTCATTAACCGGAAGATGGCGCGTTTACAGGCAAAGCGCAAAGAGTCGCGAATGATAAAATATAACGGATCGCATTCATCTTTATTCCTTTCTCGCTTTACGTTTATAAATTCGTGTATGAAAAAACGTCATAATTTTCTGTTCTCTTTTCACAGCTGAAGGCGTTCTACGTGGACCTGCTGGTGCCGCTGGAGACGAATCTGGAAAAGGACACGAAGGTCGTTCAGGTAATTACCTCGCGCTTCGTCTCTCTCACTCTCTCCCTCTATCCCAGTCTAAAAATGACTTTCAAACACGCGCCCAAGACAAAGCTCCCCTTTCATGTAAACTCCAACTTGCGTGTGTTTGCAGAGCGAGCAGAAGAAGTTTCTGCAGCAGCACAAGACGCGCAGCGAGACATACAGCAAGGCGGCCGCGACGATGAAGAAGCAGAGGAAGAAGTCGCGGGGCGCGAGCAAGAGCGGCCTCCCAATGGACAAAGAGCTCAAGAACATGCAGATCCTCGAGGAGGAGAAGTCCAAGCTCGACGCCTTCTGCGAGCAGAGCCTGAAAAATGTATATACCAGAGCGACCTAAAAACGTTCTACTCGGCTTCTTTTCTTTTTTTTTTTTCTTACTCTTTTCACTCCGCGCGTGCAGAGCGAGCTCGCGCGTTCAAGAGGCTATCGTGCGCTTTACGCGAGCAGCGCTGGAGAGATCTCAGACGTTCAGTTTTACTTTTTATTTTTATGTTTTTGTTTATCTGGCGCTGTCTGTTTGTTAGAGCGACGTCAAAGACCTTAGTTTAGTAAAATACTTTATTTTTTGTTTTTCATGGCGCTGTTTCTGAAAGAAACTCCGAGTAGTGCTGAAGTATTAAAGTTATTGAATAGAATTTTTTTTTATTATGGTACAGACTCTTGTAGCCGACCAGCGTTTTATTAAATTTTCTTTATTTGAAATTCAAAATGTAGTCATCCGGTTGTTGATCGTACTTTCATGCACAACATTATAACAGCAAATTAAAAATAAATATACGAAAACTTAAATAATAACATCATAAATTTAACCATTAATAAACTACATTCTATCGAAGTTTAACTCACATCACTTTCCGATTTTTCTCCATCCCCACACGGCTACCTCCTCGCGAGCGCAGTTTAGCCTGCGGCGAGCGTTAGTCGGTGCTAACTAAGTTTTGAAAATTTCGCAGGCGATGACGCAGGAGAGGAGGCGCTACGGCTTCGTGCTCGAGCGGCAGTGCTCCCTGGCTAAGCACTATGCGAGCTTCCACGAGGTTGCGCTGGCAGCCCTGCACCCATCCGTCGACGAGTGGCGCGAGGTCGCAGCCACACGCGAGTACCTGCCCCAGTCCGTCGAGGACATGTTCGCCTCGAGGCTCAGGGTGAGTAGAACGGGCTTGTTGGGTCGGTAGGGCGTGTATAGGGAAGCATCGATACCGTTTCGATGCAAGCTTTCCTTTAAGGAAGAGGGGTATTATATCTATCATACATTTATGTAGCTGAGGAATATTGATGTTGAAATTTTTTCTATTAATTAATTTATTTATTTAAAAAAAAGTTAATTATAGAATGTGTAGTCTTGTTATGGCAAAATACATCGTGATTTTTCTAGCTAAATTTAAAATTCTAGAGATGGAACTTAAATCTAATAAAGTGAGAGTGACGTAAATCTTCCTGGGGGGACTAGAATGTCTCCGTTAGACCAAAGCCATTTTTCATCATTTTTGAAGAAATAGTCGTAGTTTAAAGAAAATAAAAATACATGGAATCTAGTGAAACTATATTAACTACTTTTTTATCAGAATTTTTTTATTAGCACATTATATACAAATGTCATAAAAATTATTTCGGATAAATATAGCCTTATGATAGTTATTTTTTAGAAAGTGTGTAGAATAGATACCTCTCGTACGTGTATCATATTTTTTAATTAATGTTCAAAATTAGGCCACAACGTTTATACACTGTCTATGTTAATCATCCTTTACAGCAAGTGTCCTTTTGGCCCGATGACGAGGAGAATGGCGGTTCGGAGTTGACGATGAGCTCTCAATTGCGCAAAACTCGCAGTATGGACAGTTCCTGTCTAGAGCTCAGACTAGGTCCACCTACGAGCCAATCAACTGGAAGCGGTCTGCATAGTGTCCAGCACGGCGGCCATGGAGGTCCAGCTCATCTACCTGCTGCCCTGTCGCGAGCCAGGTCTGAGGCAAATCTCCACGCATCAACATTGTCTTTGGGTCCGGGTAAGAATAGAGTTGATATTGTTATAAAATTTTTTTATTTCCAATAGTATACAGTTATAATACTCTGAAATGTTCGATATTGATAAAATACTTTTAAAAATTATTAAATAAATGATTCATTTCAAATTGAATGCATCTTGTTGATGTGGTTAAAGTAAATACCATATTTTCATTTATTAACTTTAAATATTGATACCAACGTAATAATTATAATATAATTTTTTTTATCAATTCGATTCAATATTAATTTTTTAAATATCCACAATGAATATTCACCGTTATGCAATAACTCATATTACAAATATATGTTTATTTAATTGAGTATGTGTAAAAAGTACCGTAGCACGGATATTCATCGAGTGTGCAAGGGAGAATAGAGCGGCTAAAGCAAACAGAGCGAAAAAGAACAAAGAAACATCGAGCGCGCGAGCTCGCCGCCGGATATTCGATATTTTCAATAATTTTTCACTTCAATCGTTTGCTTATTCACTTAACGGTGTTGCCGCGCGTTTGCGCCTGTTCGGTGATTTCCTTTTGAAGCGTTTGGCCGCGCCAATATTGTTTGAATTTAATCAAATCAACATTTATAACAGTATAGCTCTGCTGAGGGCACCCTCCAAAAATAAAGGCTACTCTCTGACTTTCGCTCTCTAACTCGTTCGTTATGAAAATCCGTTTTCTTTTTTCTTCAACGTATACATTTCAATCGCTCTGTTTCTCGTTTAACTTTCACGAAAACAAGACAGATATCTGTCAGAATCATTGGATTAACGAGCAATGAAAGTACCCTCAAAACATATCGCCCATCTCTGTCAACATACGCCCTCCCACAAGATCAACTAAGACCTTGTTTTAATGTGTTTATCACGCGCGTTTCGAGTCGGTACGTGCCATAAACTTAATTGAGAGTTTCGCCCGCGATAACGAGAATCCGTTCGCGCGTGCATATACAATTTCGCTCGGGTATATAGGTCTCGCGCCTCGTCGCCGGCAGCACACTGCGAAGTGAATAGGTCCGTAATCGCGTCTGATTCTGTCGAGGGCGCCTAATACGCCTTCGTTATCGCGTCGCGCCGGAGATGGCTCTGCTTGTCTAGACAATCGGCCGAGCGCGTGTGTATGTGCGCTCACGGAGCCGCGTCTTACCGCGCGAATTTGCATCGAGACTAGCGCTGTCAGCACACCGGCTCCTCGCTCGGTGTATTTAGGCCTAGTGAAAATAGATGCGGAGGAAGAGTTCGGTGGGGCGTGTTGCCATGGGCTAAGACTAGGAGAGCGTTAAAAGCTTTTAATTATTAATATTGACGATTCATGTTTGTGTTGTGCTGTTTTGAAAAAAATAGATTATAAAATGCGATCTTAAATACAAATTTATATATATAGTGATGTCTTAATGACGCTTTGCGTATAATTCTTCCTCAGTAGAATGTTTAATAAATTAAACAAAATCATATAAAACGCGTCTTTTTAAGGCAGTATTACTTAATTAAAAAATTTATGTTTACCACACAATAAAAATTTTATCAAAATAAAATACTAATAAAAAAAAAAATTATTGAAACCTGCAAAGTAACAAATTAAATTAAATTATCACTCAAACTTTCAAAAACCCACTAGCTCTAAACCCTAAAAATACCTTTTCCCCCTGTGAAACTCTCAGATCCCAAACGAACCAAGTTTCTTTTTTCTCATTCCTGCCTTTAACCGCAGAAGTGCCGGACACCCCGCCGCGGCCGCGTTCCATGGCGCCCATGTCCCGCAACAGCGGCGGCATAACCAGTGGCGTCAACGTTGGTTTGATCACAGGCAGCGGCTGGGCTACCGAGGCGCCCCTGGCTCGCGCTCTCTTCGCCTACCTCAGCTCCGGCGAGAACCAGCTCAGCTTCCACGAGGGCGACCTCATCGCGCTCATGGGTAAGTGCTCCTTGAGAGGGATTCGTGTTCTCATGTATTTTAAACGAAGGTCAAGATTGGATTTCGGGATCGGAGCTTCTCGTGATTGCTGTTTTTATGTGGGATGGGCTTGAAATTTTTAGTGGTTTTCTGTAGTTGCGTTGACCTTCGCAGAGTTGTGGATTTTTCGCTTTTCGAGAGAGAATTTGAAAATTGCTTAATCTATTTTGGAGATAGTAATGTTGTCGATAATAAAATGTCTTGATTAACTCAACTTTATCTACTTACAACTTTTTTTTTATATTTCAAATGTAATTATATAATATTTATTTATTTATTTATTTATATTTATTCAACTAGAGTAAGTAAAAAAAATTATAAAGTAATAATTATATAATTATATAATTTTTAAGTTTAAAATACAATCATTAGTTTTTATTTTAATTTATTTGAATTAGAAACGCTTTGCGTGTATTCTATAGCTGTTTTCCTAGAACCCCATCCCTTTCCATTAATATACAGCTATTGTTCTGAGCGTGCGTACGATAAGCTGCTTCTAATTATTGGCTTTTGTTTCGCGAAGGCGATCGGCAGAAGGGCTGGCAATTCGGTGAGAATCTGCGTACCCAGTGCTCTGGATGGTTTCCATTGGCTTACACAGAAGTTGTCATTGATGAATCACTAGGGTAAGTTTATATTCTTTACAAAATTTCAATCCCAAGAGATGCTAATATTTATACTTCTACTTTAATATATTTAATTAACATTTACTGTTATTACTGTTTATTTCCATTCTTAGTAAAAAGTTATTCTTGATAAAAAAGTTTCAAAGCAAATATTTTTAACAACTAATAAATTCCAAAAGCAAAAAATGTAAACCTTTCAAACTCAAAATCCCTTTCATAATTCTCATTGAAAATTAATCGCTCTTCCGAACCCTCGTACCGTCGATCCACTCCTTATCTATTCTATAACAACAAAAGCCCCCTTGCTTATAATACCACAGACAAAGCGTAAGCGCACTATCACACCTGAAACAATGTCCTCGCAGATCGCCGAATCATCACAGCACAGGCATGAACGGACGTGCGGACTCAAAGGCGACACCGCCATGCAAGCCTCCGCCATCGAGGCCGCCGATGCCGAGCGGTGACGAAGCCAACGGCGGTGCGAACTGCGAATCCAACGGCCACGGACCCACCTCTGTCACCATCAATGGTTCGACGTCCAACAGCAGCAGCGCTGGAAGCGGCGTGCCTAAGAGTAGCAGCTCACACAATATCGCCGCACCGAATGCTAGACAGAGCAAACAGGTAAGCGTGAGATGAAAATTATTGTTGTTTAGTATTAGTAGATGGAGATTGTTATTTGTTTATTAAACGTAAATAAATCTTCTTATTAGCAGTAATAATTATTGATTTATTCATTAATTTTGTTGATATGTTTGGATTGTATTTTATTTGAGCTTCTTTTATTCTCATAAATAAATAAAGAAATTAAAATATTGAATTCGACTGTTTATTTTATCAAAATGTTAAAGGGAAATTAGTATTATCTATGAAAAATACTCGGCAAAATTCTGTTCTATAAAAATCGTAACTATACATTCAAGAAACAAATCATTGTTACCCAGCCATTCGTCTTCGCCGAAAACTCCCATGCTCCCCAAATAAAAAACAAAACAATCGCCAAACCCGAGAAAGAATCAGCATGCATGGCGCGTTTCCCACAATAGCGCATAATCAAGCGGTCGTGCTCGAAAATAAAAAAAAATCCTTTTGAAGAACAGGAGTGCACTAACCGCTACATATTCGTTGTGTCTCTGTGTCCGCAGATCCGTCCAACTGGAACATTGCCGACGATGCTGGGCGGCGGTGGGCGCAGGGTGCAGCCGCCGGTGCCACCAGTGCCGCCACCCCAGGCCGTCACCTCGCTGCACAGCAGCAACGACAGCGGATTCTCCAATGAGCCGCCTGTCCAGCCCGACATTGACTACAGCGACGACGAGGCCATGAGGTGAGAGAGAGAGAAAGAAAGAGATAGAAACAGATGGATTGAGTGAAAAAGAGGCAGGAGACGGAAAGGAGAAAACGACTGAGCACGGCGATAGAGACAGCGGGATTTGGACACTATATATAGCCTTTCGTTATCTTAAGATTACGTTGCTGCTTTGAGATTGTTGGTTGTTGGTGATGATGTGTCTGCTCTCGTTACAGGAGTTATTTTTTTAATGAAAGAGTGGTAGTTTCTAATAGGTTTGTGAATTATGCTGTGTCTGGAGCTGTAATCGATAGATATTGTTCTGGATTAAAATATGTTATAGTACCTTATGTTTATGAACTTTTTGGTAAATTGAAAATCTTAACTAATTCTTTTAGATAGCTTTAAAGTTTTGTTATTTGTTTTATCATTTACTAAAGTATCTTATTATTTTAAATAGTATAAAGTAATGTTTTTTTAAATATTCGAGTTAAACATTTTCGGTAAAATATTTAAAATTCATCAGGAGTTTGCTTTTAAAGCTCCCTTTTAAGATAAATAAAAGTAAAAAAAAACGAGTCTTCTTATTTGAATTTTTTCAAAAGTATACGCTATTCATCAATCTTCTTTCATGGGACGCACATATTATTCACGAAACAGCAACAAAGGACATAAAGTACTTCTATAAGACAGCTTTCAGTAAAAATGTAAATATAAAATAAGAAAACGGAAAAATAATGAAAGGTCCATAGTGTCTGAACTCTCAATGAATTTATTTATTCTTTTATTATCTCCTCGAACGGGAGGCCTCAATTTTCTCAATTATTTTTTCAAATTCTAATTTGCTAGCCCCCAAGTAGTTGCTTCTTTCATAGTCTAACGATCGAATCGGCATGTTAACGAAAGCTTTGTACAGAATTTTGCAATTTGTTACTATGTGCTCTATTGATAAAATCGAATCTAAAGCTTGTTTCTTTTAATAATTATACAAAAAATCTAGTTATTAATATTAGACTTGTAAATATAATTATCTTACTTTAATGATTACCTGTATTGATTTATTCAATTTTCGTATCCTACTTGCATGCAGTCAAAGTCTTTACTATCGTGTCCTTTTTCTTTTTCAATATATTAAAAGTGTATTTATAAATTAAAACTATTTTTCAACATTATTATTCGTGACACAATTTCGTTGACATTGAAAAGCGCGCAAAGACTTTAACTGCGCTAAACCGTAAAGCTGTGCAACAAAGGATCCTTTTCACTTATTCACGGGCTAAACTTTGAATAATGATGATCCCTGCTTGAGAGCCGACTTGTATATTTAGTACATACAGGCGCCCTTTTCGTACATAAATAGAGTAGAGTTGTATAAACTAAAGTAATCTTCTCCCGTCTCGCCTTGTATTATTTCGGTTACGAGCTTCCTTTTTTTACTCTTTAGATTACGTTTTCGTTTTGTTTTTTTTCTCTCGTTCTTTGTAGATTCCGCATGCGTTACTGCGATCGATGGAATTAAATGCGACGGTGGTGGACTCTATATATACCGACCCTTCGCTGGCCCGTCCTATTCTTTTTTTTTTTATTCATCTTAAAGACCATGGAAATACTCTGGCCCGCTCTATTTTCCTTCCTAAGACCAGATAAAAAAAAGAGAGAAAGAACCTTTCCTACCTCAATACTACTTGGCACGTAGCGTCTAGCGTCTTTGTATTGTCTCTGGTTCTTGGTCTTTTGGCAACCTCAACTTTTCTCTTTACTCTTTCTTCCTAATTCATTTTCTCTTAACTTAAGAATTTTTTCGAGTGAAATTTTCACCTTTAAAGTAACTTTAAGTTTTACGGATTTCTTATCTTTGCATAAATGTATATACTAGTAAACGATCTCATAGCTAAGTTTATTTGACGTAAATTTACATTTTAATGCTTTCATAAATGTAAATTTAACTCTTGTCTCAGCAGCGTTGCAAAGCTAAAGTAAACATTGTCTAATCTTATGCTAATACAATTGAGCAAATAAAGCTTCAAACAGAGCGAACTTCACTCCAAAAAATTAAATCTTTTCCTCGGCTACTTCTCTTCATCTATCATCGCACCCGTTCGTTTCTATTTTTTCCGTTCTTTTTTTTTTGTTTTCTTTTTTCTTCGTTCACACGACCCACTACTCCCCCGTAAAACAGACTCCGACGACGCAAGGCCGCCGATCGTCCCACCAAGCAGCAGAAGCACAAGCAGCAACAGCAGCAACAGTCCAACAAGGACGACAACAGCAGCAAGGCGCAGCAGAGCTCGAGCGAGAGCAAGGACTGGGGGAACGACTCGTGGAAGACGATACCGCGTGACGACAAGTCCTGGCACGTCTACCGCAGCGCCATGACCGAGTACTGGTCCGACGCCAGCGTCGTAGGTGGCAAGAACGAGGGCAAATCCGGCCGTCACGAGTCCGAGGAGCGCAGGAACACGAGGAACTCGGAGAGCGAGGTCCCTACGAAAAAGGAACGGAAGCAGCAGCAACAGCAGCACGAGAACAACCAGAAGAACGAGTACGAGAACACGCGAGCGGTAGCTAGAAATTCGAACGTCGAGAGAAACGGCGGCAAGTATTCGTCGAGCGAAGATCACGGCGGTCGCTACAATCGCCGAAGCGAGAGAGAGGATGAGCGATCGAGGCTCGAGCAGCGTCGCGAGATCGAGACGGAAGATGACGAGATCGAAGTTGAAGTGGATGTCGAGGAAGAGGAGGACGAGAGCTACAACGTCAGCCTGGAGTACCGCTCGGAGACCAAGTACCAAGTAGAGAGCAAGAACTACTACGAGAACCACAACGGCAACGACGACTACCGTCACGGCAACGACGCCGGCTCTAAGTACGATAACGAAAAGAGCAGCGGAGCTTCGTCGACCTGCCAATCCTCGGATTCCGAGGATGAGGGCACCATACCCGGGACCGGCGGCAGGAAGGTCGAGCAGATAGCTCAAAAGCTGGAACAAACGGCCCAGAAGTACGCGCGAGAGCACAGCCCACCCAAGTACGTCGAGCGCCGAGGTGGTGGCGGCACGACAAGCAACACCAACACCCTCGAGCGTGGCTCGCAATACCAACAGCAGGAGGTGGCTAACAAGTCCTACGAGAAGTACGAGCGCGAGATGCGCAACGTTAGAGCTAGCGTTCAGCGCTCCGGCAACAATAGCGCTGATCGTTACACGGACAAGTCGTTGGCGTCGTCGCGTCAGTCGACGCTGACGCACGAGCGAGGATCGTACGAGAAGAATCCAGAGATGAAGAAGCGCAGCAGCGGAAGTCGTGGTGGCTTCGAGAGGCCGAGGCCACCCTCGCAGGAGGCGCCCGAGAGACCAACCGAGCAGCAGCAAAGGGAGCAACGTTATAGAGAACGCAGATACTCAGATAAGGAGGAAATTTACGGAGAGACGACTGCCATGGGTTTTGTAAGCGATTCGATGTTAATGGATAAGGATCGTGGTTACGAGTCTAATTTCGAGACGAAATTGGAACGAACCAAAGTGCTCGAGCGTGTACATGGTTACCCGAGGAACCCGAGAGTCATGGAGAGCCACAACGATACAAACAACAACAGCCTGAAGAACGACAGCAGAAAGCCAGTGATGCCGAGGCAGAGCACCGCTATGGGACATCTTATACAAACAGGACGCGGCTTCGACGTGGAAAACAAGAGCCCAAAATTGGTAAAGAGGACCAAGAGCTTCTGGAGATTCCGACGTGACTCAGAAGTACTAGAGGGCATGGCGCTCTGGCAACATCGTTCACTCGTCGACATACCGAAAATGTTGAAGAAGGACGCGAAAGAGGAACGGGCCAAGTCGCGCGACGAATCGAGGAAGTCGAGCTCCGAGGGCAGCCCGGGTCCATCGCATCGCAGCCTCGAACGCAAGAACAGTGGCTCGACTATCACCAACGAGCGCATCAATGGTACCAACAGTGTCGAGCAGCTGGCATCCGATGAGCCGAAACCCGCCGAACGTATGCACCTGCCTGAAAAATCCTCGTCCCTGGACTACTTCGAGGATCACCTACCCACCCCAGCGGAAAGACCCAACAGGAGCGGCGAGTACCGCTCGTCGGCGCGCATCCATCACGAGGAGCAGCGTTCCTACTTCGTAGGCAACGTGTCAAGAAAAGCCATAATAGAGAACGAAAGGAAACGCAGCATGGAGGCTAAGAGAAACATGATCGTGGCGGAGCTCAAAGAGAATAACAATCAGCAGCAGAAGAGAAGCAGTAACAGCAGCAGCAGCGGTAACAACAACGCCGAGAGGAGAAAGAAGGGAGCTTACGGCACTGACGACGACGATGGTCTGATGATGCCAGCCCAGCATCACCATCATTTCACCGAGACCGAAGCCTCGGACGAGGAGTCCACCTACAGCTGTATTATCGTGAAAGACCAAGCTGTCTCCGAGAAGACTCTGCTACCAAGGACGAAGCTCAGAAGGGACAGCGAGCGGACCGATAGAAACAGCAAGAAAACAGCCTGCGGACCATGGTACGACCTCTGGGGTGTTGATCAGTCGGTAACCAATAACAAGAAGAAGAAGAAGCAGAAGCAGCAGTGAAAGAGGACGATTGTTGGATCTTCAATCCCTTATTCTTTTTTTATTAGTTATTATTTTAGTTTTTAGTTTGTAATCATTGAGTTTTTTATATTTTTTTAAAATGTATGTATCGTTTATCACTTTGTTTATTACCTCACACATGACATATTATTTTTGTAGCTCGAATTGCGCGTCTCTGCTCGCAAGCTAAGCATCTTTGTTTCATCGTCTCTCTTAACCCACTCGCTTCGTTTCCGCGTTATTATTTTGTTGATAAGTCTTATTTTATCGTTTCGAAAATCGTTGAAGTTTTCAAAGTATATGACATATCTCGTGCAGTCCAACGATCGAGGAAAGCAACGAGGCGAATGGGTTAAACTCCGCAAAGTCCCTTGCATAAATACATACGTCGATGTATACTCTAATCCCCTTATTCTCTCTGCAATTGTTTGCTTCGATGTCATTTTTGGAACTTTGAACTCGTATACGCTAGCATCGCGGCTCCCAATGCCTGAGACCGTTTACGCTTTAGACGTTATTTATGTACTAAATTTGCATACATAGCTGCTGCACGATACACACGCACGCCGAGCCGAGGGCGAAATATGATGGGCAAATAGGTCGGAATTGCGAAACTTGTTCTCCTGCCGAACTTGCCCGAAACAGCGCGCGCGCTTCCGAATTTGCTTAGCCGCTTGATAATTGTTTGATGGAAACTTATCGAGACTATCCCGACGAAACGGCCGGACTTTAGCGATCGCGAATATAAGTCAGAGAACGATTATTACAGTCGAACTGTTTCTCGGACTGCCGTGAAAGCTCGGCGATGAGAGATAAAAATTGATTGCTATAGAGATTGCTCGTATAGAGAATAGGCTTTTTGTAAATTTTAAAAGTATATGTTGTTATTTGAAAAGTACAAGAATTCGACATTTACAAAAAAATTTTAAAATATATTTTTTATGAATATTTTTATAAGTGATTTAAAGTAATTTACATTTTTTAAATATTTACAAACAATTTTTTAACAAAGTAGAAAGAGATTCTAGCTGCATATAATCATTTTATACTTTAAAGGATTCGTAGCTTATTTCAATACTAAACACTGTAACCAAGGAAAATAAAAAAAAGCGTAACAAGTTGAAAGAGGTTTTAGAAAAAAGTAAAGCGTAATACAAGAAAGCTCAACACTTCTGTTTTATCTCTGAGTCGCTCAACGATCGGGCAACGTTCCAGGTATATAATTCCTTTAGACATCGCGTTAAAAGAAGTAGCGACGCGCGCTCATTTCTCTTTACGATTAGTACCGGTCATTCCGGCGCAAACGTGTGAAACCCTATGTGTGTGACTTTCTTTTCAGGAACAACATTTTCGCGACGGTGAAGCTGCGCAAAACAAAGACCAACGATCGCTCGGCACCGGCGCTCTCGTAGAGACTAGAGTGTTGAGAGAAAGAAAGAAAGCCGAATAAAAAAAAAAAAAAAAAACGAGAGTCGAGTTCCTTCCCTTTATCGCCTCGCGGCACGCCGACTGAAGTGGTCGTGTTACTGTGTACGATTGTGTCGAGTCGATTCGTAAAAGGGGGTGTAAAGAGAATTGAAGAAAATAAAGGCGACGAAAAAAGGAAGAGGATAAGAAAAAACGTGAGAGATAGAGCCTTTTTTATATCACTCGAAATCCGCTCGTGCCTCGATGCGTTAAAAGACACACGAGAGCTCCTTGTAAGGTTGGATATCAAGAGATTTTCCGTCTTCGATTGCGCAACTTCGCGGGTGTGCGATATACGGAGTTGAATCATAACGAATCAACGACCACTGCCAGGAGACTAATTCAATTGTATTAAGAAAAAGTAGCTGAACACCGTACGATTTACTGTTTTGAAGCGCATAGTGAAATAATGTTGCTATAATAATGTATTTAACCACGTAAAATACCTATATTTAGGTATTCGAAAAAATATCCTTTTGCCTTCGAGCGAGCGTGAATTTAATTGCTCTGGTAAAAAGTTTTGCTGAAATTGTAGCATAAGCACGTTTTCCTTTGTTATTATAACATCGGCAAAAATATTCACCAGAGCAATTAAATTATTTCACCTGTTGAATAAACAATTATTTAAATAATTCTTAGTATGTATTAGAGTTCATTGTAGAAAAAATTTGCTAATGTAGTAAGATATCAATTCTGATTAATTGCAAATAAAAAATTCTACAGTGATTAGTGTAAAAAATTGTAAAAAAAATATGAATTATACATAAAATGCTTATGCGATTTAATTAATCTTGTTTGTAAAAAGTATATACACAATACATATTTTTTTACTTCGAATAGGTACTTTCTAAGAATCATTCAAATAAATGTTTGATTTCGACATCTTTTTCCTTTCTAAAAGGGAGTGTCAATTTATATACAATCAAAGTCAGATATGTAATAAGACTTTTTTTGTATATCTTTTTTAATAAATAATGATTTGCGATGCTTGATCCGCTAATTAAATCAATCGAATCAAAATCAAAAGACTTTATCAGTAACTTTTAAGAAACCATCGATCAAAAAAGCATCAAAGCATCCCGCGTCGTAAGAATATTTTCTCTCAAATCAACAACAGCTAGACCACATTTAAAAAGCAATCATTACTTTCAATAAAGCGAGCTCTACTGATTTTAACGCTCTCTTCAAGTTCGAACAAAGCCAGGAAAAAAGCCACTAGCGACAGGCCATTTTTCTTTATGAATATCCCATAGCTGCCGCGCCGGCTTCTCCCCGGGCCACGTTACCCAGACAAGCGAGCTACGAACTTAGTCCCGCGAAACTCGTCTCCCCAGAAGAGAAGCCCCGACGCGGCAAACTCATCCGGCGAGCTCGAGCGGAGCGGAAAAATGTACGTGAAAAATTCGACGGGATATCCGTTCGAAGTGTAATCTTCGCGCGCCGATGTATGGATTGATAGAGGGCGAAACGGAATAAGGGATGAGGAAGAGCTCGGGCGAATAAGAACGGACTGAGCTG
>JAPYZA010003898.1:0-22011 GCA_030522685.1 Eupelmus azureus | reverse complement strand
CATATTTGTGATAATACGAGATATTTGAGTTGGGATTAGAGCGAAAATAGGGTAAAGCAAGGAAACTTTCATGACGATTAGGTGAAGGAACTATAATAACACTTAAAACAAAAAATATTAAAAATTAATTTTGCTTAAAATTTGTATCGTTTATTGATAATTTCAAAGAAAATTTTTTAATATTTTAAAATTCTAAGGCCTGAGTGCGTTTTTAATATAAAAGCTCAAACAATTCTCAAAATATTAAATAAATAAATTTGTTTCAAAAGTGAATTTAAAAAACTAAAATTATATAAGAAAGTTATTGATATTTATTTTTTATAAAGTAAAAATATTTTAGTATTTTTAATAATTTTAAATCGCTTAGGATTATTCATATGTATTCTTGTTATTTGTATTCTGTTATTTAATCAAGGAAAAATCACAAATAACGTATTAATTTAAAATTGTGATTTATTTTGGTCTGCACATAATACAATAATTAGTCTTATAAAACAATACAACTAGTACTAGATATTAAAAAAATGTATTCCAGTAAAATATCAACTTTTTATTCTCCCATTCTGATATCGATAACTCCTTCGCCGTTGGTATTAGGTGGACCTGAAACAATTATAAAGATAATAAGTAAATTAAATTTTAGTTTAGCTATATGGAAACTAAATGGTTTAGTTTTAGAGTTATCCAAGAAAAAAATTTTTACGGTATTTTACCTTGAGTTGGTTTCGTTGTCACTGGGTAGTTCGGGTAGCTTGGCTGAGTCTGCGGGTAGTTCGGTTGAGTCTGCGGGTAGTTGGGTTGAGTCTGTGGGAAGGTTGGTTGAGAATGCGGGTAGTTGGGTTGTGTCTGCGGGTATTGTGGTCGTTGTTGAGGGTAGTTAGGCTGTTGCTGAGGATACTGTTGCCACTGACCGCCACCAGTTTGTGGAACGTCTTCGGAAGCAATGATCATCTGAAATGAGATCCCGATAAGATTAAAGTTTTATACATTTTTTATCTTTATAATTTTTGAAAAATGAATTAAAGGTAGGTCGGTAAATTAAAGCTTAAATTTTTTCTACAAAAAGCCAGCAATTTCACAGAATTTTGAAGGAGTATAATCACAAAAATTTTAGTTTAAAATTTTGAAGAATCTCTTTATTAAAAATTGCAATTAAAATTTCAAATGAGACGTCAGATGAAATTTCATGAAAATAATAATAAATTGTCAGAAAGCCAATAATGCTTTGATAAAATTTACTTTTATTAACATGATAATATCAATTTATTGTAAACTTTCAATGCGTTGTTTAAGAATGTAATTTTTAAAATAAAATTGCCATCTTTCTATTTATGTATCTTTAAGATTGTATAAATTAATAATATTTTATTGCTCATTTGTGAAAAATTATTTGATCCATTCATGTTTTTTGATTTGTTTTGAACGTGATGGTGTACATCTTTAGAAATTATTTATAGATATAATATATTTACAAATGACATACGTGCACTTACTGCATTTCTTTTTTTAAAAGATGATGTATATTCTACCTTTAGTTGAAAATCTTTTCGTGCTTGTAATAAACATAATGTTATGACACAAAAGACCTTGTGAATACAGAGGAAAATTCGATGACAAAGCTTTATATATATAAACTATATTAGTAGAAAGCGCTGTGAATTCTTTGAAAAACAGCCATTGTTCTTAATTGTTTCGGGAAACTATAAATTTTTCATTATTTCTCAATTAAATTAAAAATTTTCCAAAACTATTTTACACACCTCAACTCTTCACTTTTTAACACAAATGAAAACCCACTTCCGTACAATTATTCTAAGCGCAAAAAATACAGATAAATCACACTCATCATTAAACCATTAAACCAACAATCACAACATCCTTCAATTAAAAGCACAACCTAGACTCGAATCTCAGCACTCACCATATCATCACTCTTGGTGCTCTTGCAGATCCACTCGGCGTTCGCCACCGAGACCTGGCCCTGCTGCTGCTGTTGCTGCTGCTGGGGCCGCTGTTGCTGGTACGGATTGTAGTACCTGTTCTGCGCGTAACCCGGGTAGGATTGCGAATACTGAGGCATGTAATAGTGCGCCGAGATTTCCGTGGTAATCCCAAGCAAAACTGTAGCGACGCCGAGCAGAACTGCAAGCTTTGTCTCCATGTTTTTTTTTTTTTTTTTACTTTTTTCGAGTAAGGAAACTGTCTTTACGCCAGTAAAGAACGCGGAGGTACTGTTGGCCTAAGCAGCTGCCGGTGTTACTTATATATCGAAATTTTCTGCACGCGAGTGCGTCAGGAGTCAGTCCCGGAACAATAGGATTCTCCTTGCACTATTATCTTCTTCTTTCCTTCGGAACACTCGAATTTCGTGATCGTCCCGTGAAAAGCGTGAGTCACGCCCTCGCTGATAACGCCGGGCTATTGTACCGCTTTCCTTTGATATTACTCCGATCTGTTATTATTCGCATTGATCCGCGGGGCGATGCCTCGCGTAATCAGGTCCCCAATTATTTGATATCGCGCCCTGCTGCTCCGTTGTCTCCGCGACGTTGTATTCGCGCCTGAAGATAGAAGTCCGAGCGCTGTTTCAACGCTCTATAGTTAAATAAGCAATGGAATGCAAATAATAAAGCGGCGAAACGCTATTGTTCTTGGCATCGTGTGAAAGATCGGCGATTTAAAGTATCGACCTCGGGGACAGCGCACTTGACGTGGCTAATAAAACTTCGTACACGATCGATCGTAAGTGTATTATGTACACGCAAAACGCGAGACGAATCGTTTGGATTTTCCTTTATTGTGATAATTATTTACGTAAGAGGTTGGATTGCGAGTTAGGTGAAGGCTCGATGGCACGGCTATTCGGTCGCGCTGTGTTGGTCTGAATGGCAAGAATACGGATATATCTTTGCGGATGTGTAATTAGTCGTGACGAATTCGTTCGACGAGATGTTTTAACGTGTTTGATTTGAGATTATATTGATCTATTAAAAGATCGTTAGGCTGTGTTGAGAAACGCAAAAATCGTTACTCTATCGGACGATTAATGTTGTATACTTAAAGATATTACTGTAAATTATGATATTCAAGGAAATATTAGAAAAATATAGAAAAATTGTTAAATTATAATTGATAGAATTTAAAAATAACTTTTTTTAAAAATAAAAACTAGACCATTAATACTTAATTTTTAAATGACATTGAAATAAATACAAATTTAATTTTAAACATTCTTGAGGTTACTATAAAAAAGTCTCATTATCGAAAAATACTCATTCGTTTCCTAACTATGGATAATTTAAAAAATTTTTTAATATCTCTGAATACGAATACACCAATTAAGTTAGGCAAAGAACTAGAGATATAGCAAAAACCTATATTTATTCGATATTTGAGTAATTCTTTCCATATTAATAATAACACGAAAAGTTATTAATTTTTAAATTTCAATATAATATTGAAATAAGAAGAAACTTATGCTCGTAAAGGTCGGCAAGAAGGATTACTATACTCACACTTTGGCATATATTTAAAAAAATTTGGCTCCCCTAACGTTTCAAATAAAAAAATCGAAAGTTGATTTTTCAATCATAGAATAAACGGAGGTTTTACAACTCCATCATCCAGCTATTTATGTATGTTGTATGGAGATATAGTAAAATGCCATGAAATATTTTATCTTTTTCTCTCATTTAACTGTAAGAAACCTTGTTTGAGTTAAACTTACAAAAAATAAATAATAATTTTTTACTTTTAGAAATAGTACAAAATAATTTCGGTTAATAGAAAGTTTTTGTACTTATATACGCTACACATATACGAATCCTGTATCATTTTAGCACATTTGACAGATATATATTGTGCTCGAGATTGGATCCAAATCTCTGATTCTTCTAACTGTTGGAAACCTTGAATTTTGGTTTTTATACCTACTTACCATGGAATTTTGAGCCAACTGTGTGGCTTTTTGACCTTTTCATCCTCGCTTTATTCGGAGGCAATCGTCCACAAAGTTAAAATCATTTTCTCGCACTGGGATAGAAAAGTAGCATTTCAGATTTTTAAAATTAATGATATGTGCGAATATTTCAAAATTATAAATTTAAGAAACTTTTACAAATGATAAGCTATCTTATCAAAGTGTATAAAACTGTGTATTTTTGTGTTGTTACTTTTTCTTGGAACTACAAAAGCAACTTTCAATTGGAGATAGGAAAATATAAATTATCTGTAGTTTGTGCATTGATAATTACCAAATAAAATCCAATTAAAATTTAAAATAACTCATGTGGAAAACAGTTGATTTTCCTTCTTAGAATAGGATCATATGATAATTTTACAGAATGCAACTATCAGCAAAATAGCAAGTAAAACTGTTCAAAAGAGTTATATTTTTTTCTAAAATTTGTTTCAAAGGTTCAATCTACAAAATAATTTTAAGGTATTAAAAACTAAAATTATTAAATTTTGTTCAGATTTATACGTGGAATCAAAATTTGAACGGTTGGAGGATCATAACATGTACATCGATTACATAATTTAATATAAAGTTTTTGAAGAGTATTCAAGAAATCGACATACTCTAGATTGAAACATATAAAATTTAAAAAAATTGGAAATAACCGTTAAGGGTATACAGTTTCAAAAAATTAAACAAATAAAAATGTTATGGTTTCATAAAATTAATAATGGTATAATTTTAGAATCTGAAAAAGCACGAAATTTTAAGTTCATTTATATATCTTATTGTATCTAATATCAATAATTATCGATATGATATAACAAAATACATTACATTTTTACTTCACTAAAAACTTGCTTGTTTTTCGGATGAGTAGGAGACACGTAAACGGACACGTAACGGACTCCAGGACTTAGGCGGGGTGCCACCCGAACTTCGCACGGAATGGTTTTCGTTGCAATACGATTTATATCTCTGAGTATATGTGAAATAAAAACAAGTTTTATCGAAAATGCGATAATTATGTTGAGAATACTTTAATATACTATCAGACATAAAGTAGTTTATTTCAGATTATTAAAATGAAGACGAGAATATAATTCAATTATGAAATCTTCATAATTCTACTCATCAAAATAGATTTATACAAACAAAGAAGTCTTATTTGTGGTGGAAACGCAAACTTAAATTTAAGAAATCGTGTCGAGACTGCATCATTGTAGAAAAAATACTTAAAGTAGGAAACATAAATTTCAATCTCATATCGCAGATCGTCACCAACATGATGTAGTGTCAAGCTTGGCTCATTCAAACGTCAGACTTTGCCTATCACTCGCCTCGAGAAGAGTTTATAAAATTAACTCTGCCAGTCAAACTAAAAAAATCATAAGTATATACTTATTTCATGTGTACTTACACTTTTTTTGATTTGCACGGTAAAACTGTACTTTGACTTATTATATACTTATTTCTTCTTATAATCAGTTTCATATTGATCATTGAATTAATAAATCTTTCGTTATTTCAGTCTTACGTGTTAAATTGTAGTTAGTGTATGCTAATCAAATTTAACTTGAAAAATTCGAGATGAAAATATCTCGTACAGTTCGCTTAACTCTCATTTTGTTAGGTATAATAATTATACTTTCCATCATCATCTCTCTAAGTAAGTATATGATCAATGTTTTTAGCCAAGTAACGATAAGTTTACTCTTAAATTCTTGAAAACTATGTATATAGTTAAAGTTTTCTATCATAGGTTCTGCTCAGAGGGGTTTTTAATTTTACGTCATATATTATTTAATTTTCATTATTCGATCTTTTTAAAGGTACGAGTAAAAATTCAACGATTCAAGATTCTAACGATACAACATTAAGTTATAAAAATGCACTAATCGTGAATATAAATTATTCGACACTTTGGGAAATAGATATTGATACACAAAAAACAACTTTTGTAACACAAAATTGGAGCGATTATTTTCGTTGCTTTGACATTTCAATGAAAAAGACGGTTTACTTAGGAAGTTCTACAGTAGGAAATCCTATCAAGACACTGTCAAAAGGATATTCTAATCTAAATCAACCAGGAAACTGGTACCCAGAAGAAATGGCAATAGATAATGTTAATAGAAAGGTCTACGTGATTGATGGATGGTCTGCAAAACTTAACGTTTTTGATATGTTAAGTGAACATTATAATGTTGTCTTATCGGGACTGATCAAACCTAAAGGAATAGCTGTAGATTCTTTCGAAGGATTTATTTTTATTTTGCAACTATCATCGGTATAATATTCTTCTTCTTTAAGAATGCAGAAAATATACTTTAAATAAAAAAATTACTATGATTATTCCTTCCAGATCCTTAAAGCAAATATGGATGGAACATCGCCAAAAATAATTCTTTATAGAGACGGAATCTCAGCTTTTTCATTAGAACGCGAGGAGAAAAGAATTTATTTTGCCGGCCTTACGAGAATAGAAAGTTTGGATTATGAAGGAAATAATACCCAAACTATTATTAAAATTTCGAATTTTGTAACTAGTTTAGCTGCTTTAAAAAGTACATTATATTGGCTAAACCCGCCATCTGGATTTGAAAAGTCAATTTTGTGGACCTGTACAATAGTGAACGGAAATTGTAAAAATTTATCAAAAATGAAGTTTATAGATAATGCTGTGGGAATTAAAGCTTACAATTTCAATAACCTTCAACCACAAAATCCATGCCGATATGGAAACAATGACTGCGAACATATGTGTATCTTAACTCCCAAAGGCGGACGGACGTGTGCATGCACAATAGGTTGGCAATTAAAAGATAATCTGAAAAGTTGCAAGCTTATTGAGGATTTTCTTCTTTATGTACAGGGAAATTTTGTGAGAGGGAGTATATTAGATGTATCTAAAGATGCTTTTACCGAGGCTATTTTGCCCGTTAACCTTTCTATTGCTTCGCTAGATAAAAAGAAAACTATAGACTTTGATTATGATGCGCGACAACAGCTTTTTTTCTTTAGTGACGATTGGGATACAAATAAACTATCTTTAATTCCTGGCAGTAAGCAAATTAATATCGGAGGTGAAATTAGTTATAATATTTATCCTGCAATCGATTGGATATCAAAAAACTTATATTACTCCAGAGCGGCTCGCTGGGACGATATTCCAAGTGGTAATATAGTGGTTCGTGGTACTGACAAATTCTCATATTATGATGACGAAAGAACGATATTTACGTTTCATCAAGATCAACTACCTAAGTCGCTGGTTCTTCATCCTAATCGGGGGTACATTTTTTTTACAGTTTTTAATAAATTATCTGAAACATCAAATATTTTTAGAACTAACTCAGATGGTTCTGGATTGGTCATTTTCGGAGAAAATCTGACAGTCAGTGTTAATCAAAATGCACTTTGTATCGATTATGCTGAAGATAGACTGTACTGGTTCAGTGCAGATACAACTAAAATTCATCATTCTACTCTGAATGGTTCTGATTTAAAGATTGTCAATATTTCAATAATAAAACAACCTCAATCGATCTCGGTGTATAAAGATTGGATTTACATTAGCAATTATACAAGTGTTTGGCGAGTTTGCAAAAACACCGGGAATGATGCAATAAAAGTAATACCAAAATTTGAAGGTAATACTCAGATAATTTACAGTGCAAAGGTTTTTAGTCAAAGCATACAAACTGTTAATGAAGATCATCCGTGTGCTATTGATAAAGGAGGTTGCGAAAGATACTGTTTTGCGATACCACAAAATACTTCGGCGAAAAGGTTACGGAAAATTTGTGGTTGTAATGATAATGAAAAACTTCAAAACGATGGAATCAGCTGCGTTGGTGTAAATGTGTAAATTAGTGAAAATTCAGTATACTTAGAATAAATTAACTTTAAAGGAATAGACAACAATATTTTGTTATTTTAAGAATGAACATATTCATTTTAAATAAAAGAAACATTTCATTATTTTTGAAAAGCGATGTGTCGCCTTACTTTTTATATAACTGATATTTAACGAAGTAGGTAGTTCATATAGTAATTATATTGAGTAGAGGCTGTTTATTATTTATTATTACCAGGCTGAAAATCAACAATTAGAAGCTGGACTTTAATTATTATAGTTATAACAATCCGGTAAATTGATCAGTTGATTTCTGTTGCGATATTTTTCTTAAAAAACATTTAGAATCGTTGTTAAGTAAAATTAATATTATTTATCCGGTAACCCGTCATTGTATCTCCATTATGATAATTTTTAGTCACTTATAAATATTATGGCTCAATAAGATACAGGAATTACATATAATTTTACTAAATAATTATAGTGACAGAAAAAAATTTCAATAAAATCTCTCTAAAATTTTTTAATACTCATTGTAATAATCTTCAGTTCAATTTTCAGACAATTGTATCAACTATAGTTTCGGAGATTTTTGGATTTAAACTAAATATCTAGATACAGCTATACTAGGCTTAATTTCTAACTGTCAGAAATCGATCTTCAAAACCTCGTTTAAATTAACAACTTTGTTTTCTTCTATTCAAAACGCATTAAAAATTTCGTAAGAAATGTGAAGTTTTGTCTTCTCTGTTGAAATGTAAGTTATACGCTTTCTAATTAGTAGCAGAGTATTAAAATAGTGCTTTGATCCTGTAGCTGGCATCCTGTGTCTAAATAATAAAAATCGCGGCAACGTTCCTTTTTTACTTTTTTCAGTTTTACGACCTAGTGCCCTGTTATATCTTTTTTGTAAAATCGTTCCTGTTTCCTATTATGAAGATCCTTCTCCAAGTTTTTTTATTTAGCCATAGAAAAAGTATATCTACCTTCTATTCTTGCTTATGGGAGTAAATATTATTGAAAAAACATAAGTATTACACGCAGAAGTGCCCCTTGATACACGCTTTAGTGATACACGCATGCATTCCCATCTCATCTTCTTTGGCGCCTAAAAAACTCTCGTCTTATGAGATTACAAGCGGGATCATACTAAATATAACTAAATTTTTGTCAAGACGCTGCGTTAAAATGATTATTACACACCATCTACAGATCTGAATTTTCAGCATATCTTCTCATGAAAATAGCAATGAGTAAATCATCTCCTTGCTTGGATGATCGGGCTAAAACCATGCCATCGCCGGACGCTTTTTTCAGATAAGTAAAGAAATATTTTATTCCAGATCTCGAAAAAAAATCTCTCTTTTACAAATTGAAGTGTTGAGCACTTGCTTCAAAAATAAATTATTTAATATAGTAGGAGTAATCAATTTCCATATTTTGGTCTCTCAATTATAGATTTTTTTATAGATCAATTAGATGATGCAAAAATTAAAAAAATCCTTTGAGGTATAAAATTAATTTATATTTTGATAGTTTTTTCTTGATTAAATTAAATATTTTAAAAAAAAAATTTGTATAAGTATTTTTAGACAGTTTTTCGTTTTACTGCAGAATCAAAAACTTAAAATTTTCATGTGATTAATCGATGAAAATCTTGTACAATTTCATTTAAAATTCTGAAATTTAATCTTTAAAAGTTACAGACGAGTTAAGTTGGTTAGAAGTAGGTACTCCCACACAGAGGTGGTAGGAGTGCCCGCTATATTCCCCATTGGGTGAAAAAGCGGAGCCAATAGTGGCAAAAATGAAAAAAACAAGAAAAAAAACAAACTAATTAATTTAAAGATCTAAATTGCATACTTTTATCTTAGAGTAATGTAATTCGTAATATTAAAATAAGTAGGAATTTAGATGATGAAAGTTCAATATAAATCGAAATAAAAAATCAGTATTTTTTTTCATGAAATGATTATCGATATTTATTAACAGTATATTCAAAAGTAATCGGATTCATAATAAAAAAATCAACTTGAGATTCTCATCACAATATCATTCTCGCACACAATGTTAAATATATGTATAATACAGAGTCTTGGCGTCGTCATTTTAATGGACGAACCCCATTAGTCTTCAGTCGATGGGCGTATATAATTTACTGTGTTTAGTATGGGGGGCCATCACGATTGTCCTTGCCGAGATGGGGGTTGTTGAATCCGCCGTGTCCACCCTGGTGTCCTCCCTGGTGCCCACCGTATCCACCATCGTGTCCACCGTATCCACCATCGTGTCCACCGAATCCGCCTTGTCCTCCGTGACCGCCCTGGTGTCCACCCTGCTGTCCACCGAATCCACCCTGTCCTCCGTGACCACCTTGGCTTCCACCCTGGTGTCCACCATATCCACCCTGTCCTCCGTAACCACCCTCGTGTCCACCGAATCCACCTTGTCCTCCGTGACCACCCTCGTGTCCACCCAAGTGCTGGTCCTCGCCCTTGATATAGGCCGAGGCCGTGGCGATGCAGAGGGCTACGATTATCTGCAAAAACGAAAGTACGGTTGTGAATATTTTTAGTGCTTTTACAAAATTTGGAAAATGAAATAGATCTACAGAAAAATTTCAGATGATTAATCAGATGAAAAATCACGTTTATGACGATATATCATCTGACTAAGTCACCTCGTTTTATGACATTTACTTAATTTGACAGCTTCTCTAGTCATTTAATCTTACCGACAAAAAAATTTTATGATCGTCTAATTTATTATTCGGTTTAAGATTTAACAACGAAATCAGCTATTAGTTAGGTCAGATGAAAG
Source organism: Eupelmus azureus (assembly GCA_030522685.1). Classification (NCBI taxonomy): domain Eukaryota; kingdom Metazoa; phylum Arthropoda; class Insecta; order Hymenoptera; family Eupelmidae; genus Eupelmus; species Eupelmus azureus. Next base: position 11,374 of record JAPYZA010003898.1, on the reverse strand, counting down.
TTTATTCTTGATATGAAATCAAATGAGCAACTGTATAGTATATTCAATCATTTGTCATTCGATTAATCGTCGGAAAACTTGTAAGAGTAGGAGTATGGTTAAAACTTACTTTCAGAATGGTTATAAGTAATACTTGATGAATAACTATTACTTTTTAAAGGTTTAAATAATTTTTAATGACTATGTGATACATAAATAAAATTGAGATTAGTACAACAAAAAAGAAATGGATACTTTAAAGTTACAGACAAAAGAATTTAAGAATAATTTAATGAACTTTTAATGACTATAAAATATAAAAATATCGAAAATTTCAACAACAAAAAAAATACGATAGAAAAGGACTTGATTATAACTACTATGAAAGAAGTAAATTAACGTTTTGCTGATCTAGCTAAAAAGTTACAATAATAAAAATATTAAGTTCTATAACAATATATTTAATAAGATTATATGTTTTTAAAATAAATGTTATAATGAAACGGTGTAAAAAGATAATGCGACCTAGTCAAACAGGATTGGTCGGCAGTGATATTAAGGATTTTCTATGGGCAAATTATAACTTACCAGTTTGCTTGCCATGTTGCTAGTATCGGATCGCTTGATCGTCTGTTGCAGCTCGTCGAAAATTTTCGACTTTTATATCCACGAAAGTAAGCGACATCGCAAGAGGTTATCACTGTAGCTTGCCCGTATAATCACATTATAGGCAATATTTACCCAAGATCATCTGCAGAATTGAGACGAAGAGCGCGCACGCATAACACTATCAATAACATGTGTATGTATTCTTTTTCTCTAATTTCCATTGCCGTGATTCATAAGCCAAGTTGTTCTTTCATCGAAAAATGAAATAAATCTTTTTAAAATTTTTATTAAAAACACAGAATATATTGTTAATGCTGCAGTAACTATTTTGATACATTTTTAACATTTTTCGATCTAATGTAGTAAAGTATTTCCTAATTTAGTATAAGTAAAATAGTATTTTCAAATATATAATTTTACCGTTATTTTATACAAAATTAAAAAGAAATGCATTAATTTTGTATAAAACCCAATGCATACGGTAATATTTCATTTTGAAAAATTGGTAAAATGGAATTGAAAAAATGATTCTTTATCTTTCAATATATTTTTCTTATTTTCGTGCAATTAAAAAACAATTTGTAATTAGATTCAATGATTTATTGATAAATGAATTAAGTTTAATTAAATGAAATTATCCTGAATACTTCAAAGATTGAAAAAAGTTTAACTTCAGAATTCATTTGTAAAATGTCATAAATGCTGGATTTACTCTATGATTCATGTTTTCGCTATTAAAATGGAAATTACATAAACTTATAAACGAAATTTCTACGTATACGTAAATAAATAATTGTGTCATTCCGTCAAAGTATTTAGTTACGAATCTTTCATATAATAAACAATTTTTTAAACTAAACTTGTCATTAATCAATACAAATTTAAGTCTCTATTTTTGCAAGTCCCGGTAGCGGTAGTCAAAGAAGAAGTATATTCCACATATTTTGCATCTACAAGGTGATAATTATTCGGACCTTGACACCTTCAAGATACGAACATTCTGCAAGTCTATCACTCGCCCCTGGCATATAATATGCATATAAGATCTTTGTTTGTTTTCTTTATATTGTGCATCGCCTTTTTTCATTCGCAGATGATATAAAACTCTGTAACTCATTCCGTAATAATCACGACTAAACACTCAGAGAAAAATTATGAGAAAAATAAAGAAAAAAATTAGGAAAAATTACTATTTTTTAGCGTAACTCAAGATATGGTCGACATTTTATAAATATTACTAGTTAAAAAATTGCAGATTTTACAATTGAAAATAGTAGAACATCAAAGGACGCCGCGTTCTCCTTTCAACGAATTTCCACAAAACGAAATTTACTATGTAGACTGGAAAAAATTTGAGGTTAGCGAATAAAATTATTTTTGATTTTTTTGATTTTCTATATTATTTTTACGTTATATTTTATATTTTTTTTAGTGTGCAATAATAATATACACATGTTTATCATGAAATTTACAAAAAAAAAAATTAAGAAGTTTGAGTTTTAAGCACTGTAAAATAAGATACAATTTTACCAGTCAACATAGTAAAAATTCTCATCCAAAATTACAAGTTTTCCAATAACAATATTTACCATTCTCACTAAGAAAAGTGACTCTATTATAATAAAGCGCAATAATTGTTAAAAAGAGAACCATATTTTGAGTTACGATTGAAAATAGTAATTTTTCCACTTTTTTCTCTCTCAGTGAATAGTTATAAAGAAAAGTATTGATTCTATTAGAGCTATTATATAATATAAACATATGTTTTTAATAACGTTTATATAGTTGTTTTTACTTGTTTACAGGATGTTACTTGATGATTTTATCTCATTCTGTGTTTTGCACCAATTGTAATTGAGCGCAATTATAATTCATCGCTTAGAACGTTCGATAATTTTATTACTATTTGAAAATTCTTTTTCAGTGTTCATTAATGAAACTTTTATAAAAGAAATTTAATTATAAGATTTTAATAATATAAAAATTTTATTATTATTTAAAACTTATTCTTTTAATAATAATAAAAAGATCTTATCCGTGGAACGTTGAAAACAGCATTTGTTTTAAAATAAATTAATCAATTAAAATTCTAAAATCCTTTTACGATCAATTGTTTTTTATTATACAATGATATGTACTTAATTATAAATTTAAAATTACAAGGAAAATTGACTAATATAAATGGAATTTTACAAATAGGTAAACAAGGTACTATTATTAAAAATATTTAAGATCACATGAAAAATGATAGAGCATTGGATAATAGATATTAATAGATTTTATCTTTAGAAATTTTACAAAAAAAAACAATTTTACTATAAAGTTACGTTCAGAAAAATGATTCTTTATCCATTTTATACTATGACCTATCATACTATCTTTCGATTATTATTTTACCACCGTGTGTAATAAAAAAGATTTTGAAATACATTTTAATTATCAGTTGAAAATTTGATACCTTCATTATAACATTACTTTTTATAAATTCGAAATTACAAAGTATACGTAAACAATTAAGAACCGAAGGTTCGTGGGAAAATTCCAGAATAAGAAAATTTTTTTTCAAAAATGCGGATACAAAAATTCAGAGAAAAAAATACATATAAAACTTAAAAAATGTCAACGAATATATTATTCTATCTTATTTTAATTCTTTTTATTAAACGATAGTAAATTAGTTAATAAAGTTAAATGAATAATAGATAATTTGAATAAATTAAATTTTAATTTAAATAAAATGTAATAATGATATAATTAGCTACATGTAATGATCGCATAAAAGCGCAAATTGTAAAAGATCAAGTTTATATTACAGTAATTGTCTGAATAAATTAAAAAATAAAACTTTAAAACTGTTTTCATATGATAAATTTGATATGAAAGGAAGATAAAAATCAATTGATTCAGGTGATTAAAGATACAATCAGCACTGATTTTTAATCTGTTACACCTGTTAAATATGGGAAGGACGATTCGATCCGTAGAATATTGATTTAGAAAGATAGTTATAACAAAGTCAAATCATTCTTATTAATAAATCTAGAATTTAAAGACATTTTTACATTTTCTGAATTTATTATTAATTTTATTTTAATTTTTGAAATTAGAAATAATAAGTCTAAAATTCTATTTATTTTTGTTTTCATGCTAGTTTTATGAACTACTAAGTATATGGTACTAAAATAAAAAGCATTCTAATAAATGTCTCCCTCCAATATGTGCATATAAATCAGGAAAAAATTTACAAATTTTAAAATAGATGTTGTTTATTGATTATTATCAATATAATCAATATATAAATAAACAAGAGTAAAAAGTTTTTTATACTCTTAAAAAAGACGAAAATAAAGAAATGGAAACAAAAAACAAATAATATGATACCGCAAGAATTAAATATTTTGAATTCGAAGTAAAATCCAAAATTAAAGATTCCGAACAGTAAAAAAATTTGTTTAAAGCAAATTTCTTTGCTATTGTTTTTATTCCTTTTTAAATTAAATTTTAGTATACAATAATTAATAATATTATATAAATCATGTAAACGATTCTATCCATTATATAATTATAATTTATACCACTCCTCAAAATCATAACTTTAAGATGATTTTTCGGCTCTCGGTGGTATAAAATACGGTTTGATACTGGTGCGTAAGGTGATTTTTGCCTCGCGCGATATTTCACCCTCGCTTCGCTCGGGCGAAAAACGTCTAACGAGGCAAATAACCACCTTCCACAGCCATATCGAAATGTACTATTATAAGGTGATATAGATAAGCGGATTTTATTGACTGTAAATTGATTTCGAAAGGAAAGTAAATAAAATATAAATTTGTAAATCTTTATATATCTTTGTATATCTTATACTATTCTCATTTAAAATATCTATTATAGTAACACTGACATGGAAACTTTATACTTTCAGATTTTCCCAGACTGTTCGATCCAACATTTCAATGCATAGGGGAGAGTGGAGAATAACAGAGCACAAAGTACTTTATCACAATATAAAATGATATTTATTACTACTTAAATGACTTTTTTTATTTTAAAGAACCTCTTTCTTGGTTACTCCCAAATTTATTATGTTTATTAATTCAAAAGCTTAAAAAATAATATTATTTTTAAAACTATTAAGGAAAAGGGGTGCATATCACATGAAATGGAGTAAATTTTACAATCAAACTAAAATACATTTTACGAATTATTACAAAATTACTTTTAAAATTGGAATAATAGTTTTAAGTATTTTTTAAATAGAATGTATTTATTAGAACATTTTAGTGAAAAAATTACTTGCTTTAATATATTGGATATTTGGAATTCATAATTTTGATGAATAATAATCATTTTAGTCATGTCTTTATTATTAAATAAATTATTATCAAGAATTTTTTATATACACCAAAGGAATTTTAAGTTTTAAGATTATTTTAAATAAGAAATTATCAATACTTTTTGCTTGTGGTATTATTCTTCAATAGAACATTGCTCTATTCACACCGATTTACTTAATGTATATATATATGTTTAATATTGTAACTTTACGACTGATTTTTTTACTAATTTCGTAAATAAAGCAATAATATTCGAAACGTATTATTATAACTAATTCATTTAGAGATCTAAATTGCATTTTTTTATCTCAGCCAATTTAGATCGTAATATTAAAATAAGTAGGAATTTAGATGATGGAAGTTCAATAAATCGAAATAAAAAATCAGTTCTTTTTTCATGAAATGCTTATCGGTATTTATTAACAGTATATTCAAAAGTAATCGGATTCATAACAAAAAAATAGGTAAACTGCAATCATCAGCTTGAGATTCTCATCACAATATCATTCTCACACACAATGTTAAATATATGTATAATACAGAGACTTGGCGTCGTCGATTTAGTGGACGAATCGCATTAGCCTTCAGTCGATGGACGTATATAATTTACTGTGTTTAGTATGGGGGGCCATTTGGGTGGTCCTTGCCGAGATGGGGGTTGTTGAATCCACCGTGTCCACCTTGGTGTCCTCCCTGGTGTCCACCGAATCCACCCTGTCCTCCGTGACCACCCTGGTGTCCACCGAATCCACCCTGTCCTCCGTGACCACCCTCATGTCCACCGAATCCACCCTGTCCTCCGTGACCACCTTGGTGTCCGCCCTGGTGTCCACCGAATCCACCTTGTCCTCCGTGACCACCCTGGTGTCCACCCTGTTGACCACCGAATCCACCCTGTCCTCCGTGACCACCTTGGTGTCCACCCTGGTGTCCACCAAATCCACCTTGTCCTCCGTGACCACCTTGGTGTCCACCCTGGTTTCCACCGAATCCACCCTGTCCTCCGTGACCACCTTGGTGTCCACCCTGGTGTCCACCGAATCCACCTTGTCCTCCGTGACCACCCTGGTGTCCACCAAATCCACCTTGTCCACCGTGACCACCCTGGTGTCCACCCATGTTCTGGTCCTCGCCCTTGATGTAGGCCGAGGCCGTGGCCACGCAGAGGGCTACGATTATCTGCAAAAACGAAAGTACGGTTGTGAAAATTTTAGTGCTTTTACAACGTTTTGGAAAATGAAATAAATCTACAGAAAAATTTCAGATGATTAATCAGATGAAAAATCACGTTTATGACGATTTATCATCTGATCAAGTCACCTCGTTTTATAACATTTACTTAATTTGTCAGCTTATCTAATCATTTAAGCTTACCGACAAAAAAAGTTTTATGATCATTAATTTATTATTCGGCCTAATATTTAACGAAATCAGATGTTAGTTAGGTCAGATGAAAGTTTATTTTTAATATGAAATCAAATGAGCAATTGTATAGTACATTCAATCATTTGTCATTTGATTAATCGTCTGAAAACTTGTAAGAGTAGAAGTATGGTGAAAACTTACTTTCAGAATGGTTATAAATAATACTTAGATGTACTTTAACTGATGAATAACTATTACTTTTTAAAGGTTTAAATAATTTTAAATGAGTATTTGATATACATAATTAAAATTGAGATTAGTACAACGAAAAAGAAATGGATACTCTGAAGTGACAGACAAAAGAATTTGATAATAATTTAATAAACTTCTAATGACAATAAAATATATCAAAATATACTTATATCAAAATATATCAAAAATATCGACAATTTCAAATAAAAATACGATAGAAAAGGACATGATTATAACTACTATGAAAGAAGTAAATTAATTTTTTGCTGATGTAGCTTGTTAGCTACAATAATAAAAATATCAAGTTCTATACTAATATATTTAATAAGATTATATGTTTTTAAAATAAATGTTATAATGAAATGGTGTAAAAAGATAATGCGACCTAGTCAAACAGGATTGATCGGCAGTGATATTAAGGATTTTCTATGGGCAAATTATAACTTACCAGTTTGCTTGCCATGTTGCTAATATCGGATCGCTTGATCGTCTGATGCAGCTCGTCGAAAATTTTCGACTTTTATATCCGCGAAAGTAAGCCCCCTCGCAAGCGGTTATCATAGTAGCTCGCCCGTATAATCACATTATAGACAATATTTACTCAAGATCATCTGAATTGAGACGAAGAGCGGCACGCATAACGCTATGAGTAACATGCGTGTGTGTTTTTTCTTTCTCTCTAATTTCCATTGCCGTGATTCATACGCCGTGTTGTTCTATCCGACGAGGAAAAATGCTTCATCCCCCCTACAGGCCAAGGCCTTCGCACAGAAAGCGGGCCGGTTTTTTTCTTTGTACGTGCGGTTTATGTTTGTGTTTTCCACCGCCTCTTTCGGTTTTTCGTCGCACGGAGAAGCTCAGAACACTCTAGCACGTGCGACCGTGAGGATCTGGGCAGCGAATTAGTCGAGCTTATTAAGTTTATTGGAAAATTTTGACAACTTTAGAATTTTTTCGAGCAAGTCAGTAACCGATATGCCTATACTCAAAAAGAGCAAAATAAATTATTATATTTAATGGTAAATTAAAAACATCTTACATCGAAAAATGAAATAAATATTTTTTAAATTTTTACTAATAACATTGAAAATATTATTAATGCTGCAGTAACTATTTTGATAAACAATGTAGGGGAGACCGGGGGAACAATTAACATTTTTTAAAAATGTAGCTCTATTTTTTAATCTAAAAACATTATTTGAATATACCAACTATTCTACATGTTAGTGTAATTGATCACCAATGATTATAAACTCGAATAAAAATATTCTACCGCAAAATATAAAGAATTATCGAAAAAAAAGCCTTAAACGGGCCCTAATTGGGATCTAACTAGCTTCTCTTGTTATTATTCTAATTATGGCAATAAGTTAAACCCTAATTTAAGCCCTAAGCCCTAATGAAATTTAAAAAATTAAGCCTATAATTAAGTTACTATTCAGCCAAGTAAATTTTCTAACTAAATAAAGTACTCTTTCCTTGAAATTACACATATATCATATTAATATACAATTCTTATATTGTCATTTGATAACAAGAATGATAAAAAAATTTAATTTGAAGATAGTAAATTACAAAACCTTTTCCGGAAAATATTCCAAAACAGAAATTTCTAGACTGTAATGTGCAGCGAACCATATTTGTGATACCTAAGATAAATATAACCCGAATGCATAATTATAATTTATAAGGTGATATGGATAAGCAGATTTTATTGACTGTAAATTGATTTCGAAAGGAAAGTAAATAAAATATAAGTTTGTAAATCTTATACCATTGTCATTTAAAATATCTATTAGTATACTGACATGGAAACTTTATACTTTCAGATTTTCCCAGACTGTTCAATCCAATATTTCAATACATAGGGGATAGTGGAGAATAACAGAGCCCAAAGTTTTTTATCACATTATAAAATGGTATTTATTACTACTTAAATGACTTTTTTTATTTTGAATATGCCAAGAAACTCTTTCTTGGTTACTCCTACATTTATTATGATTATTAATTCAAAAGCTTACAAAATAATTATTTTTAAAACCATTAAGGAAAAGTGGTGCACATCACATGAAATGGAGTAAAATTTACAATCAAACTAAAATACATTTTACAAATTATTACAAAATTACTTTTAAAGTTGGAATAATAGATTTAAGTATTTTTTAAATAAAATGTATTTATTAGAACATTTTAGTGGAAAAGTAACTTGGTTCAATATATTGGATATTTAAAATTCATAATTTTGATGAATAATAATCACTTTAGTCTTGTTATTAAATAAATTATTCTTACGAATTTTTGATATACACCAAAGAAATTTTAAGTTTTAAGATTATTTTAACTAAGAAATTTTCAGATACTTTTTGTTTGTGGTATTATTCTTCAATAGGACATTGCTCTATTCACTCGGATTTACTTAATGTATAAATATATATGTTTAATATCGTAACTTTACGACTACCTGATCAATTTTGTTTACTAAATTCGTAAATAAAGTAATGATATTCGAAATTATAATTATTATTCGTTTGTACTTGTTTATATGAAGAAGCTTGATGATTTTTATCTATCTACTGTACTAATTAGAATTAAGTGAGTGATTCACATTCTATAAATATAAATCAATCGCTTAGAGCATGTGATGATTTTGTAACTATTTTAATGTTCTCCTTTAATTTTTATCAATGTATTATAAGTGAAAACGTAATCTGTCAATATTACTGACGAAAGATAATAATACACTGTAATAAAAATGAAATTTTTTAGGGAAAAATATTGTTTTTTTTTTACTCAACAATTTGTTAACAATATTTTATTATTTATTTAATCAAAAAATGTTTATTTTTAATTTTACTTTATTATTTAATACTCAAATTTATGTTACTAAAAAATTCGGTAGGTTTTACTTAAAGGAATTTGTTTATACACCTCTAGGCAACAATTTAAAATATGAAATAATTCTAAGCACAGATTGAGTAGAACATACCAAGCTAATAATTTCAAAGCACAGGTGAATAAAACAATTTTTTTAATTCAAATAAATTATTAACCTAGACCACAAAATAATATTTATAACAAAATTTTATTATTACATAATTTATCAATTTTTTTCCTTTGTCTTAGAAATAGATACAAAATTAATATCAAACACACAATTGAAACTGGCTTCACTTTCAACAAGCGCAATCATAATTCATCAAAATATTCTCAGAACTTCAGAAAAACTCATTTCGTTCTACGCGCTCACAAAATCACGCGGAGACCTAGATAGGTACTCCGTAGCTACCAGCTGGCGGTCCGTAACTATTTGCGGGTGGTCCGTAACTATTGGCCGGTGGTCCGTAACTATTGGCCGGGGGACCATAAGTATTGGCGGGTGTCACGTAAGAGTAGTCCTCGGACTCAATGTTTATCCTTGCGGGTCGCTCCTCAACGAAGATCTTACCAACTACCGGCGATTCGTTGCTGACGTAGGTGTGATATTTGGTGACGCCACTGTTGAGAGGCACCATCCACACGATATTGCTCTCAGTCACGGGTGCCTTGAGTTGTTCGACGAAGGCTTTCTGCTTGGCGTAACCTTCCTTGATTTATTGAAAATTTACGTTAGCCGAATTTTTTGAGACGCACGAAATAATGATTGAAAAAGTAAAAGAAATGTATGAGAAATAGGAAATCAATTCTTAAACACGCGTGTTAAATCTTGTAACTATAATCAACAAAAACTAACTATTTTTTATAATTAAAAAATTTTTGGACTCTTGATGCAATTTTGTTAATTACTTCAATTTAAATTGCTAATATTGAAAAGTAAGCCAAAATAAGATTTTTTTTATTATATCATTCTCTTCGATCTCACATTCAGAAATTAATTAAAAAACATAACAATATACATTACAAATGATTTATTTATGATAAATTTATATTATGCTTAAATTAGTTTAAAACTATCATAAAATATTGATAGTACAATAGAAAACACTTAATGAATGTAACAGAATGATCTATGAATGCAACAAAATTCACAGACCTTTCTTGAAATTCAAAAATTGCTTTGTCTTGGTGGTAATGGCCGAAACGGCAGCGCTGAGCTTTGCCTTTTTGGTGGCCAGGAAGTTCTTGGCGAACGACTCCTTGGCAGCCTTGATGGCAGCCAGCTTATGCTGTTCCTTGGCCACAATTTTTTTGAGCAGCTCGACTTTGGCCGATTTAATATCGCTAGCCACGCCAATTTTCGCTTCGGTTACGGCTTTCACGCCTCCGATGATCGCTTGCTTCTTCAGCTGGGCCGATTTTTTCAGATCGCCCACTACATCCTTGGCGTCGTGGATGAGCTCCTTCTTGGCTTCGACTATCGTTCCCAAAGGGTTGCTCGTGCCTTGGAGCCCAATGCCGTGGCAACTGGCTGCCAGGCAGATTACCTGAAAGGGTTTCGAATTTGTTAAGCGAGTTGTTTGATATTGGCAAGAACGAAGAAAAGAGCTTCTGTCCGAAAAATGAAAAAAAAATTCATAACAGGTCGAGAATATTTTTGACAAGACGTGACAAAGCTTGATTTAGTGTACAACTTTTATTGAAGCTTATGCAAAATTGAATTTGCACACAGTGTCAAAAAGTTTTAAATAAAACAACATTTTTTATAACTTTTATGCAGTACACCACTTGTAAGATCACAATCACTTTTACAGGTACAGAATCGAAAACACGGTCAATTTTAAAAATACACTTTTAAACTTTCCACTATCCGTAAATAATAAGCACTAATTTGTAGTACTTCTTTTCTACTCACCGCTAAAGTAAGCACTACGAAATTTTTCATCTTGTAAGAACTACGA
>JAPYZA010003897.1:0-14315 GCA_030522685.1 Eupelmus azureus | reverse complement strand
TTTTTTTATATACACTTAACCTCATTCAAGTCAGCTAGCAAACCGAAAAACGTGAGCTCCCAAAAAAGCCCGTTAAATACATAAATCCATTCTTAATTTATCGCCGGGAGCAAAGTAAATTTTACGCGAAAGAGCCGAGTATGTAAACAGCGAAAAATTTGTGAGTCTTATCAGATGCGTACATAGAGGCCGTAGAGAGGGACGCATTTTTCTCGTCGCCGCTCGGCGATGTTTTTCTTCGTCCAGGCCAATATTTCCCTCTGAAACTCTCTTTCTCGTCCGGGGAGCGTCGCTTTTCGCGTGCGCGCACACGTATGTGTACACAAGGCGGCGAGGGGACGTCAGATAATATTCTTTTGTAAAGGCTCCTCCGATCTCGCGCGCGCTTGTCCTCTCGCGCCTTATGGAAACACTTTTCAATAGGCGAGGAAATTGAAAAGTGAATCGCGCCGGATTTCCCGCTCTGCGGCGTGAAAGCGCGCCCCCGATGAACCAAGTTCTTGCCGGGTGAGCTATAGACGCGAGAAGCGCGAAATTTTCTCTGATTAAGGGGCTTTTTAATGGTTGGTGTAGGTGTAACGAGTTGCAATTTCCGAAATTTTTTATTAGATTTTCTTGATTGGCTATTCTAGGCATTACTGCGTTAGTAGAAATATAATTTTGCCATTTATCTTGAATATTTTTTGTACATGATCAGTGATACTATAATTTTATATTCTGTTTGTTAAAATTTAAGATTTTATAAAGTATATACCACTCGCAACCTTTTAAAAACTTTATTTACTCGCTCCAATACCAACGATTATAAAAATACAGATCAAAAGAATCGAATCCAAAGAACTCTCATATAAAATTTCAGTGCACCAGGGCGATTTTAGAAAAGAAAAAAATCACTTGAACCACCTTAATCTTCGGCAGCGACGTTTTGTTCCTGCGCTTTTTTCGGCAGCAGGCTAAAGTTCGCCGCTTGAATATCGCCGCGAGCCGAGGGCGCAGAGACAAAGGATTCATCGATTTCCTCTTACGAGGACCCTTTAATTTCCGCTTCCTATGGGATGGCCGTCGATATCGCCGCCCCCGCGCTCGCTCGCTGCTCGCGCCCCTGTATATAGCCGGCCGTGTATAGCTGCGCAGCGCGCGCGGGGCCTGCAATATATCGCGTAACTCGAAACCTCGTCAAAGGATTTCAAGGAAAAGTACGAAAAAATAAAAGCGCTTTTGTGGCTTGAGTTACTTTTTTTTTCTCCCTTCCTTTTTTTATTACATTTAATTACAAAGGCTCGGCCGGCCGGAGAGTTTGGAGGGCCGAGAGCCGTGTAGATCGATACGCGGGAAAAAAATTTAATATACTCTGCTGCAATGTAAACAATTCGAGGGTTATCCACTTTGTTATTTTACAGTGGTTCGTTGTTTGATTTTGCTGGAAAATTATCACTTACCTTTGCTGAATGAAAAACGTGGCCACCTTGCCGCTAGACTGTACTTTTTATAAAATGTACTTAAATCTACTTAACAGTACAATAAAAATTTAATCTTGAATGATAACGTAATTATGCGCAAACGTTAGTATAACAGATAAAGCGACTATCTCACACGGCGCCAGCAGTGTTGTATAAATATTCCCACGCCTAAAATTACCCACCCCAACAATAATTCAGCGGACCTCAGTCCTAAAAAAATACTCCCTATATACCTCTTTAACTTTCTCCCTGCGCTGGTGCGTGATATCATCAAGCGGCGGATTGGGCGGCTTCACAACGTAAGGTCCCAAAACCGGCACCTCGCCCAAAGCCGGTGAGGGCGCCTCGATCGGCGGGTGCCTGTGCCTCACGTTCACCACGACTGGCCTGCGTTGCTGGGGCTGCTGTTGCTGGTAGTCCTGCTCCGGGACTACGTTGTCGTTGACCCAGGCGGGGTTGAGCTGCTCGTTGCGCTCCTCGGGGCCGACGCCCCGGTCGACGACGCTGGCCAGGTCGCGACGCGTGACGAAGGTGCCCGTCAGCAGGACGATCAGCATGACGGACAGGAGGCCGCTTATGGCCAGGCGCTGCATCAGCCTCATGTCGCACTTGTCGCTGCTGCTCCAGCCGAGGAAGCCGGGACTTCTAGCTAGGTCCGACGTCGTTTTGAACGGCCTGGAACAATTTGGGAGGAATGGTTTGTTTTAGGATTTTGTTCGTTTTGTTTTTTGTTTTAATTAAAGTGCTGGGGATGAGTAGCGATTGGTTTTAGATTTTCAAGTTTTGATGTTGATTGGTTTAAATGGATACGTAACGTATCATGTTTTATCATGAATGCTTTTATTTCGAAATGAAAAACTGACCATGACTGAACAGTATTGATATCGCTAAAGTGGAACGAGCCAAAATAAATTACGCTTTCAAATAAATTTTGTCTAAAAATAGAATTTAGGGAATCTCTCAAAGCACGTTGAAAACTCCAAATAAATTGTGTGGATAGTAGCGGTCGTGGCAAATTAACTTGATACAAGTACCTGTGCTAGCGACATTCTTCTAAAAACAATCGGTATTGTATTACACCGTAATCCGGTAAAATAGTCCTCTGTTACTTTCTGTGCTTGTTGTATTTGCCTGTTTTTTTTTAATCGTATTACTTTTTTTTTTTAATTACAGAATGTATTTAAAAAAAAAAAGTACGGAATGTTTTAGAACAAACTTTTATGTACTTTGTACGGAATGTTTTAGAACAAACTTTTATGTACTTGTTTGTTTGCTGATTCTCTTGTTTAAATTTCATTAAAAAATGAAGCGTAATTGATAATGGTACAAGTGGATACAAAAAAGTGTAAAAATAATATTTTATTAATTTTTCTACCTAAGTATTCAAACAATTTCTCAACCAATTTCACTAAATATCGAGTTTATATAGAGCGATAGTTTTCAGAGTCGGCGAAAAAATATTTGGCTTGAAAGTACAAACTCCAATAATAGATTGAACTAAAAAGTGTGCATTACGTTTCTTTAACAGAAGATCAATGATCGGGAGAAATTAATTAGCTATTGGAATCTCTTCAATATAGTTTATTGAACTATCAATAATTATATTAGAGAACCAGATATACCAGAATGAAACTAAATTTCAATGTATCAATGCAAACATAATTCGCATTAACGAATTAGTTAATTAATTTTGCAATAGAAGAATTTGATTTAAATCCATTATGAAATAAATAATGAAACCCACCTAAAAATGCTAGGTTAATATTTTCAAGTTTTAAAAGAACATTTTGAAACTGAAAGGAGCAGGAACATCATTCGTGAAAAAAAAAGTTTCATCACCACCCTAGCTTTCATAAATAAATGCTATTTCGGTTTTATCGGCCATTTGCTCTTTACACACGTTGGACACGGCATAGTGCAAAGAGAAGATCTTCGGGACGCATATTTTTCATTTCCCCCTTCGTCCCTTTCAGATTTTCAATCGCGCCGATGCAAATGCATAATTGAACCATTCCGACAAAGGTCGATATCCGTAGTATTTTTTCCGGCTCATAGTTTTTTCAGAGCTTTTACGAGCTCCCATATTACTTGGAGAAGGAACGAGCTCAAGCGAATGCGCGCGAACGGGGAGAGAAAAAAAAGCTGCCGGGGTGAAATGAATTTGGGAGGAAATGGAATTCCCCGAAGTGATTTTTCGTGTTTCTTAGGAAATTTTAAACATTGTTATCTAGAACTTTGGCACGTGTACTAGACTGTGCCTTTTTCATACGGACATTTTTTTAAAAAAACTTTTTTCATTTTGATTAAAGCCTCGAACTTTTTGAAACTGAATTTTCTCATAGTTATTTGTTTGTGAAATATTGAGTTTATTTCGATATTATTCAATTATAAAAAAATTAATTTGCTAACAAAAGATCTGTTTGTTTGTATAATTCAATAAATGTAGAGCACAGAAACTAAATAACTTAATACATAAAATTTTATTAATTTTAACATTTAATGCATTTTATCATTTAGATGTAATTCAATTAAAAAATATTTTATTAATCAAAATCAATACCGTTCCCTTTAAAAACCACAATATTCCTTTATCAAATTATCCGTATATCAATTAATCAAAAACTCCCCTCTCTCCCAGCACTCAAAACCTCAGCCACGTCAATCTCCCCAAATACCAAAAATATCCAAAAAACAACAAAAAGCGGTAGTCAGTCGAAGCCATAAAAATCAGAGTGGAAAAACTGATTCGTTTTGACTATCCGCGCAGCCTCCCAGCCAACCCCCCGGGCTTTCCCCAGACGTGTAAAGAGCTCGCTCGCTACGTCAGATCTCGCCCATTGTACACCTACACACACGGTATACATGCAGTCCTCCCTCATGTGCGTCGGCCGACGCCAGCATGTAGGTTAAGTCGGTATAGCAGTCGCCGGGAGAGCCGAGCTCTCGGGGCAGCCTGCGAAGGGCGATTCAATTACGCGGCCGGCTGAGTCCACATCGCCTTGACTCGTGACTAACGAGTGAACTAGTATAGTCGCACCGAAAAGAAAAATAGAATATTGGGATAGAGAACGAGGATGATAAATACCGTGGCTGAAGAAACGGGGTGAGCGCGTGGCCTAATTGCGAGCTCGATTTTTGTCGATAAAGCGAGGAGGATGAATTGTGCGCAAGGCGGGGGTGTTGAGCGAAGGGAGGGAAAGTAACGTGGCGAGAGAAACGGCGTTTTTACGGTGCGTTGCGGCGAAGTAAGCCTTTCCCGATGTGATTATACGCGTGTTCGGAAGCCTTTTAAGCCGGGGTGGATGTTGGCTGAGGTCGCTGTTGCGTTTGTGCTGTCTGTCAGAATAGTTTGTGTTCGCTCTGATAGATTTATACGTGGTCGGGGGGTCAGATGCTGGAAGGAGGATTTTTCTTTTTCATGGGTTCGGTGAAGCGGAAGAAATTGAATAACAGAAAGCTATTTGGAGAGTATCTCGAAAGTTTCGTAAAATTCCAATTTTATTTCCTCTTTCGGAACTTTTGAAATAAAAATATTATTTACGGCTACGTGAGGTGTGAACCAAGCTCCAAGAACAATAATTTTTCCTTTCATGATTAATTACCGGTACAGCTGCAATAATTATATATCAAACTTTAATAAAAAAAAACTTTCAAAATACCTGCGTGAAATATAAAACTTCAACATCGCAGCTCTCAGCACAGAAAGTAACATCCATAAAAAAAAAATGATCGCAAGAATACGAGAAGAAAAGTGGCCGTTCGCGGCTATCTGGCAATAAGATAAGGGACGCTAGGGCGTCCGGGGAGAGAGCAACAGCGCGGCGGGCGCAGGACTTACTTGTCAACCACCTGTTGTCGCTGCTGTCGCTCAAGCAGCGCGTCGAGTGCTCGATTATGAGTCGGCGGGATTGTTTAAGCAATGCCTCGCCCGTCGCTGTCGTCAAGACGCGTCCTTGGCCCTCTCACCTCCTGAGCATGGAGATCGGCTGCTGCTGTTGCTCCTCGGCGCGGCCACTTTCGGCACTTGGTGTGCTGCGACGATTGTCTCCGGGAGCTCTGAAGATGTGGAGAAAAAGAGATAGTCGTAATTTTTGGTTGTTAGGTTATAT
Organism: Eupelmus azureus; assembly: GCA_030522685.1. Classification (NCBI taxonomy): domain Eukaryota; kingdom Metazoa; phylum Arthropoda; class Insecta; order Hymenoptera; family Eupelmidae; genus Eupelmus; species Eupelmus azureus. The sequence continues at coordinate 8,746 of JAPYZA010003897.1, read as the reverse complement.
GATCGATTGGTACGGTGATGTTAATTTTTCGTTGATGTCGTGCGAAAGAAGTGATTCGAGTTTTTCTTCTTCGAGATTGAAAATTTCTGGTTTTGTATAAAAGTCAAAATAGTAACTTGAATTGCAATTCGTTGAGAACAGATTGTTTTGTTACTTTCAGTTAATATTTTTATCGCGCATTATTCTCTAAAATATTTTTATTTAAAATAAAACAATGATAAAACTTAAATTTGATGTATTTTTTTACTGTTGAATCGACCAGTGTTAATGAATACTTCCATTTGAATAAAGATAAATTCTTTTACTTTATCTTAAAAGAAAATTGAAAAGTATAGCTAAAACTATATTCTTCAATCCTCCTTAATTTTCACTCTCCTTACATTAATTCAATCACACTCATTAAAAATGAAAACTTGAAACTCACTGAAAAATTCTCGAACTAACAAGCCCCCCATTTGACAAAGCAAGAAAACCAAGTCCGCCAATTAAAAGCGCGCGCGTTAATCGCGCAAACGGCAATTTCTATTTCGAATCAGGCGCCCATAAATTCCGCAAACAAACGCAGCATCGCGAGTTAAGCCTCGGCGCAGCCGAATCTCAGCTTTGTCGTCGTTGCTGAAAATAATTGTTTTCGGCCGGCTTAAAGTTCTTAACACGGCAGCGCAGGCTAGATAGAGCCCGAGAGAGCGAGAGAGACAACGGCAGTTCGACTGGCTGCACCCTATATCCCGAACGACTTCCGGTTCGTCGGCGCTGCACGCTCGCCGCAGAAAGCCAATGACTCGAGGGGGGGGGGGGGGCGCCTGCACGCTGTAAATCGCGCGAGGACACGCTCGTTAAACCTATATTGGCGATCGGCTGGCCGCGCGCTCACGCAAGGGTGGAAAAGCTCCGGGCAAAGGAGGCGAATCGGCGGCTCTCTCCCTCTACGGGAGTAGTAGCCGTTAAAACAATCTCGATGAAGATCGAACAATTCGATTCGCGTAGCCGCGAGCTGTTTCCGAGAGCCAACTTCCGCGAGCGTGTATCTCCCCGGGAGCGGCTATACTAATTTAGTTTCTGGAAACGCTCGGGGAAATCGTTCTAATTAAATGCAAATTGCGCCACCGCCGGCTCGGGGGGCGCCAAAGAGGATCTTGCATTTTCGGAGTGTGTGAGCAGTTCCGCGCCGTTTAGGATAAGGGTTGCACTTCGAGAATTGTGGATGGTTAATCCTCTCGTTTTTCGATAGCTCTATTATAACTATGTTATCCAACTGCGCGTACGTTGTTTGATGAGAAGGATTACCTAAGTATTATTTGTTTTGAAGCTTAGGAAGTTATTGCGAGTGAACATTTACATTGATTTTAACGAAATTTTACTCTGTCGGATAAGCATTCATTTCTTTAAAACATTTGACAAGAATCAATAAGTTTTCGGAACAGGCTCATAACAGCAAATCAAACGTACCTTCAAAAGGGAATTCCTTGAAAAACAACAAGAAACTACAAGGCCAAAAGGCAATAAAGTCAAAAAATATTCGCATAATTTGAAAATTGGCAAAAATCACAGGCCCCCATCGGCGAAAATTCCAGCGCCGCATTCGAAAAGTAATTAGAGTGTTTCTCGAGCAGTCGGCTCGCCCGGTCGCACCTGCCCATCTCAGCCAACAGCTTACGTACACACTCACGTAGACGACGACCGCAGCAGGATTCCAGGATCCCGTAGCGATTATCCGGATATGGAAGCCGATATCGAGGGAAGAAAGGCCCGGAATACCGCGGGAGGCGAAGAAAGAAAAAAAAGGGGGGGTATAAAAAGTCGAAGAAAGAATTTCACCGAGTCCGAGTGAAAGCCGGGGCGCGAGAGGCGCGCGATCCAGGAAAAGGTAAAACTTCCTCCCTTTAGCGAGTGTAAGAGGAGCAAATGATAATAATTAAGGATGTAAGAATCGAGGCGGGGGGCAAAAAGAGGAGGCAGTCGTCCAATCGAGCCGGCTGCAGTTTTAAAGCGCGCGCAAAGATTCGGCCCGGCGGAGACGGAGCGCGCAATGAAATTCCTGGGAGTCCTGCGAGCGAGGACGGATTCGTTTGATCGGTCGCGCGCCGTCCCTCTTTCCTCTCTAGCTCCGTCGCTCTGGGCCTGGAATGCTCGTTAAACGAGAAGAAGAGCCGAGGGATCCAGCTCTCTCTTTCTCGTGCTCCTTCGGCCTGTCACGTTTTCATCGATCACTCGCCGAGCGGAGGGACAAATTGTCGCACGGGACGAACACTTGTCGCTCCGCGCTCGGAGCTAATAAATGGCCCGATTTGCTTAAATTATATCAGTGTTTCTTCTTCTTTAAGAGGTAATCTGCTCGATAATCATTTCAGATCGCTTGGATTGCAGTAGGATTTTATTGCTTGTACAGTGTTCTTCCCTTTATTTTGGGAAATTGGATTAGTTTTTGATTGAATTCTAGTCGTCCTGAGGAAATCTGATTTTGTCATTTTGGAATATTTCTATTCTGAGGATGAAATTCAATTTACATCTTTTTAAATAGAAAAGCTCAGCACATAGCCATCTTTAGTTTTGAGTGACAGGCGTTGCATTAAAATATAGGACGTTTTATTTAATAAGGCTTTTAAGAATTCAGTTTTCAATTTCAGCGCAATCAGAAGTCACACTACTCCAATAAGAGAAAAAACATAAAAATAGCACCTAAAAAGTGTAAAAAACACGTCGCTAAATACATGCGGGCAGGCGCACTCGTCGATCATTTAACGAAACCCTCCCCCTCTCTCTCCTCACCCAACCTCCTCTCTTCCTCCTCTCTTTTTCCTCCGCCAAGGGCTAGTCCAGCTCCCTCCTGCATGTGTAAAGAGAAGAGGGCGTGAAAGCCAGGAGGGAAAAAAGTCGCGCAAAAAGCAGCCCCGAGATAAGCGCGCACGCACCGCTCCCACTCTTTCCCCTGTACATCCTTTATCTCCTCTCATTACTCCTGGGCCCTCGGCTCGTTCCGCGCGTGCGTGAATTTGTCGCGGATTCGTGTGCGCGCAGCTGCGAGCTCGATCGTAAAATCGTATCTGGGGGCAGTTGGCGCGCGCAAGAGCGAGACCGGCCGAGATAAAGGAGAGGCCAGCGCGCAGGAGGATGTATATGCGCGGACAAAAGTTTAGCTGGGGGCTGGGAGCGGAACAAAGGGCAATTAAAAAACTGGTGATTTCGAGCTTTAAAAACAATTCTGCGCTCGATTTTTTTCGCAGGAGGTGCTGGGTTTATGCGTTGGTGAAGATTTTGGCTGCGGTGCGTTTCGGTCCTTTTTTGGTACTTTTATCGGTTGCTGCAAGGAGGGCTGGAAGTTACTCTAACCCGGCAATCTGATCGTGGGAAAGTTCGAAAGAATAACATCAGTAATTAAGGTGCGATAAAAGAAGTTAGAGAGCCTTTGTTGAATCTCCATAATGGCTTAATAAACGCTTACTTATTTTTAAGAAAAAAAGTTCTGAATTTCGAGAAAATATACGAAATTTGGGGTGCAAAAATTAAAAATTTCAACACTCAAAAGTGTAAAACTTAACAGCAAGTTTAAAATAAAAAAAACAACCCTTCCACTTAAAAGACTCGTGGCAGTTTTAATTTCTCAATTATAACGTTTAAACGAGCCATTTTAAAATAACACACGGCGCGGGGTAAAAAAAAGCGCGGAGACAAAAAAACTCGTTTCAAAGTAAAGCGCGACACATAAAAGAATGGCCGCTCGAGCGCACGGATAAAAAAAAGTCGCGCGCGCGGCCCGCTAAAGTCCGCGATCTCTCGAGCGCTTTATTTAAGTTACGCGGAATATATTTCTACCTTTCCGTGTGTTTACGTTCAAAACTTTCCTTCGAATCCTCGTCTCATTGCAAAAGCTCGACTGACGGCGGGGCTGTATACCGCGCATCGAAAACATCGAATTAATTAACCCACTTACAACTCATCCCAAGTACAAACAGCAACATTGCGCGCTAGAATTAAAAAAGTTTCTCCGCGAGCGCATCAAGGAGCGCGAGAGCGGCCCAGCGTCAATTATCGTAGCTCTCGCGCGCGGCTTTTACAACGTATAAAGCAGCTTGCTCTCACAATAGCGAAGTTCTTCTTCCTGCTGGGGTGGGCGTTAAGCAAGCGAAACCGAAAGATCGAGCGGCGTCCTGGCGAATTTGCGCCCGAACTTCGAGTCCGAGACGTCAGGGGGGGGGGGGCTCACTTGGAGGGCTAGCGGCGGGGGCCGAAGGTTTACGAGTGCGACCGGCGCATAAACACGTCGCTCGACTTTGCCGCCAGGGCGTAAAGTGCGGCCGGAGTGGTAAGAAAAAAAAAGCCGAGACCCCCCCCCCCCTCCTCCGTGTAGGAATACATTATTCCAGGCGCACTTTCCTGAGTTTAATGCTACGTTCGGGTAATGGCGGGAATCGCTCTCGCTCTCTCAGACACATATATATACGTATACTTTGCATAGAGGCCCGCTGGGAGAAAGTTTGCGGCGCGAGTATGTGTTGAGGGTGTGGGGGAAATGTTTTTTCGAATCGTAATGAGAGCTCGGTAGCGCGAAGCGTTGGATTTCGCTGGGCGACGTTTGTTTAAAGTTGAAAAGCGCCGAGTGCGTTGGTTAATTCGACCTTTTTCGCCGGGCATGAAATTCTGATGAGTCTGAATAATGAATCCGATGCTTTCGCTGGCTGAGGGGGGCGACTAATGTACGTTCTAAGTTTCGGGGATTCAATGATTCACTCACTTTGTTCTTGGTTAAGAATTGTACAAATTCGTGGTAAATTTATGGCGCTGGGAGCTTGAAATTTTGAGGTTTGTCTTCGATGTGTCTGCTTTTATATTTAAAGGTAATTTGATAAGTTTTGAGGATATCTTATAGAGATTGAACAATTCTCAATTTACGAATAAAATTTTTAGCTACTTCTGAATACAATATAATTAACTAAATCAATATTAACGCAAGAATATTAAAATCCTGACATTCCACTATCAAACGTTAATTCAGCAAAACAAAGCCATTCAAATCAGCTCCAGAGAACGCAGTCGAAAGTTCTGTACATTAGCTTAAAATTACATGACAATCAAATTTCCGGCTGATTTCCGAGCAACAAAGACATTCCCGCCGGCTAGAATAGCCCCTCGCCTTTGGCCGGCTCTCCGCAGCTTGGCCGCAGACTGCTCGTGACATTACACCAGAACTCGGCGCACATATCGATTTGAATTATTCGCGGCGAACTAGAACAAGATGTAAATGCAAGAACGATCGCCGGAAGCCGAGGCCAGAGCGTCGGACGAGATTTGATTCACGGTCAGTTTCCGCGCGAGCGGAAATCGAATCAGTCCCCTTGTAACAAAGGGGGCGCAAGGGTTTGAGCTTCGAGTTCTGCGGGGAGCAATCCTATTATGCAGCGGGCTCTTGCGCCCCCCCCCCCCCCGACCGCACGCCGCTCATACAGCATGCATGGGGCCATTCGCCGTATAGCCGCGATTTCCTCCGAGGGGAGAGGCGAAGCTCGGGATTGAATTTTTAACGCGAGGAGGCGCACTTGCCGTTGTTGCTGCGCCGTCAAAGCGAATGCAGGCTTGAGATGGGTATTTTTTTTGCTCTGGGTTTGCTTGGCTTTGAGGTTATTAATTTTACGGGCGGCGATTTGTTGGCAGTACGGTTTTGTTTTTTTCTTTTTTAGTGAATGTAACGAATATGTAAGCTTTGAAAACTTTTTTAAATTTTCACGTATATGTATGATATTGCCAACAACTTTTAAAATCCATAAAGTCCATAACGTCGTTACCATCGCACACGCGAAGAAATTACGCCCGATAAAACATAACAAAATTATAAATCCATCAGAGATTTCAAAATCAAACCCACCCGCGCTTTTGCGCGAATGCATTTCCGCATTAATCGTCCGCATAACTTTTGAAAACTTGTCATTACTCGTATCCGCGTGTCCGTAACACACGCACACAGAGAGAATCTCGATAGTTGCACAAAGTGGTTAGAAACTGCGCATGAGCGAATATCCAACTTACAATTAGCCGGCGAGAGAGCACTTTAAAGGGACTCATGAGCAGGCTTTATGGCATTTGACATGGCCGCATTTGCCCTCGACGCGTAATAATTAAAGGGCATTTAAAGATTGGCTTTTAGAGCTTGGCATCGTCATCATTTTTTTTCCATCTCTCTCTGATCCCGGCCGAGCACGCGTGTTCATTTATCGCTCAGAGTTCGCGTTTCCGCGCCGTTAAGCGTATGATTAATGCGAAAGAGCGCGCGAAGGGAGCTCTATCAAAATTTCCCTTTATGCGAGGCGCGCTCTCGAATTAAAAGAGGCGCGCGCGTGTAATGCATAATTTAAGAGACGTAATGATTTTATTTTATGAAAGCGTATTTCCCGAATCAATTAGAATTGCGCGGCTGCGCGCGTAATTCGACGCGAAACCTTATCGCGGATGTATGTATTGTAGCTATTGGGGATTACGTTTTTTAATTCAAATTATTTAAAGCTTAATACCTTATGCTTCTGCTGCTACTGTCCACCACCCCCTCGCCCCGGCTCTGCTTGCTGTAATTAACGTACGGCTTAATGCGCGTAATCCGCTTTGCCAAGTAAAGAAACTTTTTAATGCTGATAATATTGTACTATGTATCGGTATTAGAGTTTGTTGCCCGCCGCTATATTTTATCGAAATAGAAAAGCGTGTTTTCTTTTTCATAGACCATTATCTTTTGTAATATATTGCTGCTTATTTATATTTCATTTGATATTTTTATTTTTAATGCTTTGTATTTCAAGTAATTTTGATTTAATACTTTAAAAGCTCATGTTTTAATGCATAAAGTGCATTATGAAAAATAAAAAAGGAATATTACCATTATAGGTATCGTGATACCAAAAACGTATAAAACAATTCAATTAACAGTAAATGCATTAACTATATACGCAGTAAAAAAAAATAAAATAACATATTTTTTATCTGGAGACTAATAGAATTAGATTTTCAATCACCGCAAGCACCTCTCATCAACAGAAAACATCAAAAATTAATAAAAACGACCCTCCCGATCCTCCCAGCCGTCTCGACTCGGCTCAACTCCACACTAAACACGTCTACAAAACAAAAGCCAAAACAAGAAAAAAAAAGCCATAGGAGAAACGTACGCTCGTACTGCGGGCTCAGGCGCGTCAGAGAGAGAGTCGTAGAGCTCCACGTGAGCGAACGAGAGAGAGAGGGAGAGAAAAGTTATGGAGTAGCGCGAGCGAGTCCGCGGGAGCTCAACGAACGTTCACACGGGCGGGCGGGCCAAAGCTGGCTGGCGTCGGTGACTTACGAGTCCCCGGTGCTGCAAGTGACTGCCGCCCCTATATGTGCGAACTGTACCTACCGTGCAGGTATTTTCGCTCATTCTCTCGCTCTCTCTCTCTCGCAAGCGTCTTAACCGCTTCTCGCTCGCGACTTTGCTCATTTCTCCAAAGCTTATATATCCTCGCGCGGCGCCTCGCGGGTGCCGTTTGCGATGCTCGATTGTATGGGTAAGTGCGTTGAGCTTGGTAGTTGGGTTCATCAAGCCGGTGAATAATATTAATTTGTCGGGAGCCTGCGGGGTGAGTGTCGTGGTTTTTATATCGGGGATAGAGACGGGATTGGATCGAAATGGGTGAATATTTATGCGAGTGTCTAGTTATTTCTTCGTTTTTAATCATTAATTGTTATGAAAAAGTAAATACCAATTAAATTTTTAATGTTTTTTACCATTATGATTATTAAAAATTCTCTCAATTAATATTCCGCAAAGTTAAATATACGTTAATCGAAAATGCGGAAAATGTGCATTATCCTTTAAAACCCTGCATTATTCATAACATTTTTAATACCACTGTTATGAATATTTCAAAAAATTATCAGCCCAGAAAATGCAGAAAAATGGCGTAATTTTTATTTCAACAAAGTATATATCTTTTAATACAAAAGCACATGCTTGTATGCAAATGAATTTGACAAAGAAAAGCAGCCTCTTGCTTGCTCTCGCGCTGCATGAAGTAAAGCCTCGAGTAAAGCCAAGCCTGGCTGTTTCAATATTAAAGCCACATGTGGCTTGAGAGAAGTTGGGAATAACACAGATAGCAGACGCATTAAGTAGAAATAGTCGTGTATGATAAGACGCGCGCGTAAGCACGCCTGCCTTCCATTTAATTAACTCTAAAAATGCCCAGCCCGAACTTTTGCAATATAATAAAGCCCCGTACACACAGCGAGTGTAAAATTTTATTTCGCACAAACAAGCGAGCGCTCGTGTGTATACTCCCCAGATTACCCATTAAGATTCGAAATTCCAGCTCTCCTCCTCCCCCGCGAAACAATGAATTTGAAATTTAATGAAAAGCCCCGCGCTCAATTCCCAAGCGCAGTTAAAGCGTCTTGTAGCGCGCGCGTATATAGAGGCTCGACATCGAGAAGCGCGCGGCCCGTTTTATCCCCCCGCCTCCGAGCCATCCGTCAGGGCTCTCTTTGCTCGCGCCCGGGACATGATGAATAAGCGGCGGCTGTCTCGGGATTAACACGTTGGCCCGCATTGTCTCATCCGGGGCACACAGCCCAAAGGCAAGCGCTGCAAGTCCAGGCGCCCGCGAGTATGCAAGTCGACAGAAAGAGAGCCGGGGCTGTATGGGGAAACCGTTAATTATCGGCTCAAGCGCGCCTCTCAGCGTTTAATCATTCAGCTGCGAAGATCGAGGAGGAAAAAGGAAGCGCGCCG